>JADLZL010008110.1:0-261871 GCA_015844335.1 Chrysopogon serrulatus
TAGGTGATTAACTACCGAAGCGAAGAAAAGGCTGGATCAAGAAAGGGGGGGCACTACGAGCCCTCTGCCCCACGCATCTAACTAGCTCGCGTGGTTCACCGGTGTAACACCCCCGGTGTTACGTGCTTAACCTCTTGCTAAATCTTTTCGTGAGCATCGTGTTTATGTGCTAATGTATGTGGTTAAGTGTGAAAATAATTACTAGTAACTTAAACAGGCCATTAAAAATGCTGAATGAAAGTTGGCTTCTATAGTTCCTTTTATCAAGTAAGGTTTAAAAAGCAATTTTTATTAGGCAAAATTAGTATAGAACATGTATGCAACCTTTAAATAAAGTTTGAAGTGCAAACTTTGTAGATGGTAGTGCAACTCTTGTTTCAGAGAAATAAACTTGCTAACTAGTATTTCCAGAAGCTCGAAATTGGAACTTGGAATAGAGTCTAGCTCAAAATCCCCAAGTCTGAGAACCTAGAGACAATGCTGCTTTGACATTTAAATTTTGGTTAAATTCCTTAAACACTGAGTTCATGTTTTTGCACCATTGGTTGCTCTCTAGCGAGTACTTTAACCTGGTGTAGTCCATGGACTAGTTTGGTTTTGCTTTGGCGTTTCAAAAATTGCCCAAACTTCGATAGTGCGCGCAGCAAACCACGTCTTTGGCGCTCTGTTCGTGAACCGGCACTCCAGCGAGGAACCCATGTTGGCGCATGCATATCTTTCTCTCTGAGCCATCTAGGAATGCAACTGATGCTTTCCTTGGAATCTCTAAGTTCCCTCTTAAGCCCTGTCATTGTGTTTTGCTCTCGATCAAGCTAGTTTGGTTTTGGTCGGCACTTTAAAAAGCGTGCACGACACTGGTTTGAGCTGTTCGTTCCGGTGGCCGCGGTCACCACGCGCGCGCTGGCTAGCTCTTTGCCGAGCCGACGCCGTCGCTGCGCCGCTGGCGTGGCTTGCCCGCTGCCCTCGCTGGCAGCCGTCTTTGCGCCGCGGCCGTCTCCGCGTCGTGTCCGCTGGCCACGCAGCTACTCGCGTCGCGTCGCTATTGCGCTGGGCGGTTTATTTTGCTCGCGCGTCCGTCGCGTCCGTTGTCCCCTGTCCCTTTCGGCTGAGCCGACCGCCGCCCAGCGCGCCGTCGCGTCGTCGTCCTGCTTGGCGTCGCGTGGGCTCGGCTCTGCTGCTCGGTGCCGTCGCCTTGCCGTCGCGTCCACCTGGCATTTCTGCGTCTCGTCTTGAAGAACGTCGCGCCGAGCACAGTCTCCTCTCCCTGTCGCCATGGCCATCGGGGCCGCATCATTAATTCCGGCAGAGAAAGGTCAAATCGAGTCGATTCATCGCATCCACGGCTTCACCATTAAGTCGCCTAGACACCCGACCCCACCCCGCCTTGAATTATGCCGTGCCAAGCCCCAATTTGGAGTTTCTCTGGCCGGCGGTCGTCAAGTAGCCGTGAACGGCGCACCAAGCCATTCCAACCATCCAGAGCCTTAGCGTCCAACTAGATGGAACCAATAGCTTCGCCTTGATCCCCTTTGTGCCTTGCTCCACTCCGGCGGGCCTCTACCGCCGCCTTGGGGTCGCTGCCCGCGGCGGTGTCCGCCCGAGCGCCGCCGTTCTCCGCGGCTTCGCCACGCGGCCAGCTCGCCCCGAACCTTCTCCGCCCCGTAACTAACGCCCGCGCCGCATCCCCCGTAGTCAGTGGAGCTTATCGGGTTCTTTCCCCGGCGCCGAGGAGGCTCTCGGGGGCGGAACGGCACGCGCTGCGCCAAGGCAGCGACGGCCAAGGCTTCACCGTGGCCGGCCAGACTGCGATGCCCCGCAACCACGTTGGTGCCTCCCTTGGATGCCCTCCCTCGCTACGGGTCGTCCGGCCACCCCCATAGCCTCACGGAAGTTCGCCGTCGGCTGGCCGGGCCACAGCCGCCCCGCCCTGAGCGTTCCAACGCACGGGCGCCAGCCAAGGACATTCCCTTTGTAAAGATGAAAAGCTTAGGGGTGCTAGGTGAGAATCATATCTCTGTTGTAATAGTTCCAACGGTGTCACGAGAATACTCGAACTCCGAGGACTCGTTTGCAAAAGCGCCTTAGAGCGGGCTGCTCCCGCCGCGGGCTGCCTTCGAAGCGGGCTGCGCCGAAGTTGGGCCGTCTCATTTGGGCCGCTTGGGCCGGAAGTGAGACGCCCGGCCTGTTTCCCCTTTTAGGTGTTTTTAATTAGTTTTCCAATTTCAGAAATGCAGCAAACTTGTAAAATCAATAGTAAATCGTATGTGTCCAAAAATGATGAAACCAATTTTGTTAGGTCCCTAAAATCATGATCTATCCCCCTGGTGTAGTTGTTTCATGCAGTTGTATGATGTTCCTAGGTTGTATCTATTTATTTTAGAGTGCTCATCACTATGGGAATTAATTAGATAATAAATTGTCGTGGTGGTTTGCTAATATTTTGAACACTAAGTCTATGCAGTAGTTTCCTGATAGTAGTATATGTTCTCTGTAGAGTTTGTAGCTCTCAATTAGCTGGTTGGTTAGGTAGTTAAAATACTCTAGCTAGGAAGTAATTATAAAATCATCGTTTGCCCTGAAACGATACTTGTGGGATTGACACCTAGCTAATCGCGTTAGTCATTAGAGCTAGCTGGTTAGCTAAGTGTATGCGTTTTTGTTTTAAGAGTTGTTATTGTTGCCTTTGTATTGATTGCATCATTTCTGCATCGCATCGTTGCATATCATAATAGGAACGATGATGAACCGATGCAACCGAAGGACTTGGTGTTACACGAGGATGGTGTCATGATGGACATATCCCGGAGTTGGAATACTAACTTTTGGTTATATGCTTTTACCCAGGCAAGCCCCGGTGCATAACCTATATTTTATGAATCTATTAATATCTTTATGTTGAGCATTTACGTTACAGGAATTGTTATGAAACCCACATGCATATATATCTATCCTATGAGTCTTACTAGTATGATAGGATCGAGTAGATGCTATGCTTAGGTTGTCGGTAGCGTGAGTAACCTATCGTTACTCACAAGTAGGAGTATACTTTACTCACATGATAAACTGGTGGAAAAAGGAACATGTTGACCGGGCAGGGATGTGGTATGATTATTGGTGGTGTGTACCCGGTTATGTCCCGCGGCCACGGGGCTTAATTTGGTTACACGGTTTCCCTGTCCGCGTCGGTTAAGGACTGATCGTTGCTAAGGGTTGAAGGTTAAGTCACAGATCTCCTTATCCCGAACACATACTTGGGTATGGGCGCTCGGAAGGCTTGCTCTCTCTTGTCTTGGGTTCCGGCTTCATCCGAACCGGCTGTATGGGGGCGGAGATGGTGGAGGTCCTTGCACCACCACTTACGGCTGGGTCGTAAGTGCTGGGGGCTTGGAGTCCAAGTTAGGACGGGGATCTGGAGCCCCGGGCAAAAGATAGCAAGCTGTTCTCATCTGTGTCTGGAATGCAGATGGGGAGTGTGTCTCGGGGTACCCAGCTGGGCACATTGATTCGCGAATCACCGTTCTTGAACGGTAACGACGAGGGCTTTATTCTGGCAGCGTAGTAAGAAATGGAACTTGGAGATGGATAAAAGTGGTTCTGATTGCTTACCACTTGCTTGAAAGTAGTTAAGGTGCTTACCTAGAATGGTTAGCTAATGAATTAATCATGACTGCTAAAATTTGAATATAAGGACGCACTATTAGCAATGCTTCCCTGCAAATATAAACCCAGCAAGCCAAACAACCTTGTATATTCCTTGGAGTCATTTTTTTTCTTCTGTCGGGTAAGTCTTGCTGAGTACAATTGAGTACTCAGGGTTTTATTTCCCCATTGCGGTGTAGCAATGTGGATGCTAGTCCGCTGACTTTTTGTGTGTGGATTCCTCCCTGGTGGGCTCGGCGAGGAAATTCCAATTACGCTACGATAGTAGTTTTATTGTTAACTTCACCAAAGGATTTTATAAAGAAAAAGTTCTATAATGTTATCATCATGTTAAATGGTTAGTCATGAATTGAATAAATGTTTATTTCATTTGCAATAATGATCAAGTGTACAAGATACATCGGTTAAGTTTAGAATGAATCAACTTTCATTTTGCTTCATCGTATTTATTCCTTTCGCTGTTATAATTCATAAGTCATACTCGATCCAATGTAAACATGGGATGTAAGAAATGTAAGATTATTGTAAGCTTTATTCCCTTATTTGTGATCCTGATAAAAACTGTGGATTTTCGAGTTCTCCCGTTGGGTGTGCTCGACGGAATCGACTAAATTAGTGTGCTCCCTTGAGTACTTAACGTCTAATGGGAGACAAGTACTCTTGTGAGTGTATTAATTTAGGCGGTTCTACCACAACCGGTTCCACCGACGTCACCCTTAGATAGAGTTATTCGGTCGATACGTAAAAATGCGCTTAAAGTGGGGGTGTGTCTGTCCCTATTGGGCCGGGCCCTTCCCCATAAGGCCCCACCGTCGGGGCATAAGCGCCCTCTTGCTACCCATATGCAAGGCGCCATCTTAGCCTTGACTTCCCGGGATCGCTCCCACACTGTCACGTTCGCGGATCGGCCTCCTCAACTGTGTATCGATCGAAAGGGCAGGCGGCAGAGCCCCCAACCGACGGGAGTTGTTACGCCCAGTATGTCCCCCCTCGATTCCCCCGACATGCTATGATACCCCAGGGTGGGTAGGAGCGGGTCGAAGTCTCGTATCACCGCGGAACAAACTGCAGCGTCCGGATCAGATCTATCTACTCGGCAATTCATTCGGTGACTTCGGGGTCGCCAAAGAAGCCCCAAGAAGCATCAAACATTTCGATGAGATCCATGGAGCTATTCTGAGATAGCAAGCACTAGCTTCCAGTGCGACTTCATAAAAAGCAATCAAAGATAAGATCGAAGAAAATGAAATGCACGTGGTGGTCATTATAGCGGTTCCTTCAGATCCTAGAAAACATCCAAAAAAAAACCGGCTACGGAACTACCGAGCAAAGGCAAAAGACAATAAGTAGATACGTAAGATCGAGTCTCTTCAAAAAAAAAATCAGACAATGTTCGAGCGGCCTGTCATTGAGACAAAAACGTGTTAAGCATATAAGCACTTTCGACTTGATTTGGTAAAGTGGTCAGTTACGCAAGACGGAAGAGAGTTTCCTTCTTCAGAGTCCTTTTATCCCAATATTAAGGAGAATGTGTGGGCCTTTACTGAAAGAAGATTGTTGGTCCCCTTTTGCCGACTCATTCCATCCTCCCCCCGGTGGGTCGTCCTCTTATTCACTCTCGTGAGCAAAGAAGAAGAGAGACAGCATTCAAGCCAGCAATGGACTGAGGTATGAGACGATAAAGGTAAAGAGAAGGGGCCGTTGTTGGTGCATAACAGATCTTTCCTATCTACGATCTTTCTCGGTGCATAAGCGAGGCTTCGCGGTCGAAGTACCACATAAGCAATAAAGCCAATAGACCTTGAATAGCCTGTACGAAATAACTTATGAAGAGGATTTACTATAGTCTCAAAATCTTGTAAGCAAGTTGGCACAGTGCTTTCAATCAATCTCGCTCATCTGGTCTGCCCGGTCAAATTAGCGATCATGCCCCCCTTATTCTAACGGAGGAACAGCTTCATCAGATTCATTCCCTTGCTAATCCGTGTGTGATTTTACGCGAAAAAATACGTGACTTGCGACTTCGACGGAGACGGGCGGGCGGGTGCCTCCCTCGGTTCGAAAAATATTTTTTGCTGTTTCTAAAATATTTTTTTGCAATTTTTTTCGTGTTTTCTGGGCAACGATTGCTACAGGCGGTTCCTTAAGAGAACCGCCTGTAGAAATCGATTTCTACTTAGAAATGGCCGATTTCTACTGGCCTCCGGTACTGGAGTTTTGTGTACTAGTGCAACGAAATAGCTACAACTATGACTTGGTTGTCTTGGCAGTTAAGCTAAGTTCAAGCTTTTGTCCACTGTGTAACTGATAACCTGTTGTAATATGTATTAGTGTGTGAATGTGTGAGGTTATTACTACTACAGAAAAGATTTTGTGAGATGGTACTAAAACATTAACCAAGGCGGTCAGAAAATCCAACCGTCTCAGAAAATGCTGGACGATTAACGGAGGCGGTCGTTTTATTTACCAAGGCACCCAACGTAAAATCTATTCACGAAGACAGTCAATTTTATTTACAGAGCCAGCAAAAAATGCTTACCTCCTTAACTTGATTTACAGAGCACCCCTCTGGAAATGATCTCAATTTTTGGCCTGCTTGGGAAAAAGGTCAAGGCCCAAGAGGCTCAGGCGAGGCTTGATAGTTGTGTACGAGTATAAATATGTGAAGTCAGATTTTTCGGTTTCATTCTCTCCTCTCACTAAAACACACACGAGCTCCTCTCCCTCTGAATACGGAGGCAATGTCCCTTCTCCCTCACCTCAGGGGTGGCCCTCCTCCCCCCTCTCTTGAGCTGTGGCCCTCCTCCCTCTAAGTGGCGGTGGATGCGGTAGTGTGCTCCACTGGTACAGAAAATATTTTTACAGACGGTGCTAGAAGCATCTTCACAGGCGGCCGACTAAGTGAACCGCCTGTGAAAATCGTTGCCTAGAAAACATGAAAAAATAGTAAAAAGATATTTTTAAAAAGGCAAACAAATATTTTTGAAACCGGGAGAGGCACCCACCCACCCGTCTCCGCGCAAGTCGCAAGTCACGCATTTTTTCGGGTAAATCGCGCGCTACGCAGCCGGTGGGATTCGAACCCGCGACCTCGGCCTCGCGCGATCCCTCCCTTACCACTGCACCACACACTCACTTGTGACTATATCGCATTTTTGTTCCCCACATATTATACAAACCCGACAGAAAATTGAATATTTGAGGGTCCAAATGAATTCAAATGAAAAAGTGATTAACTACAAAGTTTCATAACTTTTCGAGATCTACAACTTTCATTTAGAGTGTTTCTCCATCCGAGGTCATTTGCAAAATTTGAATTTTAAATTTGAAAATTTCGATCGTAGTTTTCCATAAAAGATGACTTCAAATGAAAAAGTTATCAACTACAAAGTTTCATAACTTTTCGAAATCTATAACTTTTTTTTTTTCATCCGAGGAAGTTTAAAAACTCAAAATAATACAATTAACATAGGCGGTTTACAATGAGGACCGCTGTGTAAATACAATTAACACAGAGGGTTCTCTATACAAACCGCCTGTGTAAAAACTGCAATTTTTACAGGCGGTTTATAATGAGATCCGCCTATGTAAATGCCATTTACACAGGCGGTTGTTATAAATAAGCCGCTTTTGTGTAAATGGACAGTTTACACAAACGGTTAAGTTAAAAGAGAACCGCTTTGTGCAAACATATTTACACAGGCGGATCTCTTGATGGGCCCACAGAATTTTTTCTACTGGCGTCATAAAATTGTGATCCGCCTGTGAAAAAAATAAGGTGCCAGGAAAAATGATTTTTGTACAAGTGCCCTCCCCCATAGTGGCAGCAGCAACATGAGCGGTGGTGTGGTGTGGCAGCTCCACTGCAGGTTGTGCACGATGACTCAAGCCTGCGGCGGCGGCATGGTGGCGTGGCTACGCACGAAATCCCTTGGATCAAGTTGCGCAGGCCGGTCCACGGCACACTCCGCCCGGTGGCCTTCGATCTCCGTAGCCTCCTCCACCTCCACCTCCACCAGTGGTGCGGCCTCCTTCCCTGCTGGCAGCGGATCCGGCAGCCCGTGCAAGATATTCGGAAGAGGCGGCGCATCGAAGTGTGGATCCGGCGGCAGATCTATGCCCCTCTTCGGGCGGCGGATCCGATGGAGGACGGTCCCCCAGCGGCGGCGGCACGCACGTGTGGATCTTGCAGCCATGGATGGGCTCTCGGTGGGCTTGTCCATTTTTATTTTTTTATAATTGATTTACTGAGGCGGGCATTTGAACCTCCTCGGAAAAGATTGATTTATTGAGACCTTTGAATCGTGATATCTACCTTGTTTAATTGAAAGTGCATCTAGCCCTTTAGTGGGTTTTGGATGATTGGATGACAATGCGATTAAAGGGCTAATGCTATTGCTAAGTGCTATGCAGGAAATTGGTTATCTGACAGGTATTTGATCCACATGTACAAAGCTAAAATGATGTGTTGTTGTATGATTAAACTAGCTCAAACACAAGAACAATGCAAATGGATTTCATGCAATGGCTTATATATTGTGAGATTTTCATAATTGTTATGAAAGCAAGCATATTGGGATTGGTTGTTAAAAGACATGTTGAATTGCATATATATATTGGTCTCACATTGAAAGCTTGCTAGTATGAAGAAGAAGACAACAATATAAATGGATATGCATCTAATTGATGATTCAACACATGAGGTGACTTGATGGCCTGAGAAGGTGAAGATAGCAAGGAAAGGCTTCGAGGTACTAAGCAAGGGTGAAGGGCAAGCGACGGCTTGGCGGCTGAAGAACCTAGCTAAGGTGAAGAAGAAAGTACTTGCATTTAGTCGAGGTATCAATCAAGCTATGATGGTTGCATTTGTGTGAAGGATCAATATCACTATTGGTGAAAGGATGATGAAAATGACTTGGTCCATTTGGAATAACTCATATGGAATGAATGGAATCAAGTCATATACTCAAGATGGCTATGCTCAAAGAAGAAAGATCAAGTGGACATGATTACACCCTCAAGTGATGAAGATCAAAAGCTATGGTCTTGAAAGTAAATCAAATCAACTCAAGTGGCACAATTTATTTTTATTTAAATATCTTGAGTTGAATAGGAAAGCCGTACTATTAAGAGGGATGCATCATGTTGATAGATACTATACATAAGTGCTCAAGCCAACCCATGTGAGGTTTGAGTGAAAGAGAGCAAGAGAGACTGACTAGCCTGCATTGATCGTGTATACCGGACGCGTCCGGTATGCTCGGGGTAAGTGCACTGTTGAGGGAGCGAAAAAAGAGCTGTCTACCGGTAGTACCGGTAGTCTTTGACCGGTAGTACCGGTGGTCACCCGGTGGTACCGGTGAAACACCGGTAGTACCGGTAGGTCATTTTGCGCCAAGTCCCAGGAGCCTGTCTTTGTGTAGCACATACCGGACGTGTCCGGTATGCCTACGGACGCGTCCGGTATGCCGCAAACGGCTAGAAAAACGGCTAGTTTTTTTCAAAGTGGTTATTTATACCCCCAAGCCTCCACCTTTGGAGGTCGCTGTCTATTTGGTTCCCAAGCTCTCCTAAAGCTTTGCAAACACTCTCCAACCCTCTCTTAGTGAGTGATTGATTCCAATTGCCAAATCCAATTATGGGTTGAGATAAATTCAAATTGAGAGCAAGCCACCTCTTGAGCACTTGTGCATATTGTCAAATCTCATGATTTGCATTTGTTACTCTTGGATCTTCGGTCCTAGACGGTTAGGCGTCGCCGGAGACCACCCAAGAGATTATGGTGTGGCTCAGAAAGTTTGTAACGGTTGATTCCACCGCCGTAAGGGAAGGAATCAAATTAGTGGAAGGAGGAAAGGGAGTTGGAAAAGACTTCGGCTAGGGTGACCTGCGTGGTCCTCTAGAGTGGACTCAAGGAATCGGAGTTTGCAAAGACTCCGGCTAGGGAGACCTACGTGGTCCTTTAGAATGATTCGAGCAAAAGGAGTTGAAAGAGACTTCGGCTAGGGTGACCTGCGTGGTCCTCTAGAGCTCGGCCCTTGGGTCGCTCGTAGCTGCCTCAACGGAGAGTAGGACTCGAAAGAGTCTGAACTTGGGTAAAACAAATACCGCCATATTGTGTTTGTGATCTATTTATGGTATTTGAGGTTGGTTGCAGGTTCACTGAGCTCCACAGGTCATCTAGAAGTTCTTGCAACCAGTGTCGAGCTTCGGAATCAAAAGAGACAGGTTTCGGGGACTCCCTGGTCAAACCCGTGTATACCGGACACGTCCGGTGTGCATACCGGACGCGTCCGGTATTGCCCTGAGTGCTCCAGTCACCGCTATCTGTTCTAACTTTGTGTTGCAGGGTTTTAGCTCGTTGTCATATTGTTCATTGATTATATTCTTTGTTATTATCTTGTGAGGGGGTTTATTTCTCTGATTTGGAGTTTCCATTTCATCGGAAACTCCGACACTAATCGTTTCCGTATTTGAAGGTGTTAATTTTTAGAAACGCCTATTCACCCCCCCTCTAGGCGCATCCTCGGTCCTTTCAAGTGGTATCAGAGCAAGGACTCACTAAAAGTTTCACCGCCGTGAGAAAAGGATGTCGACGCCTAAAGAGTTGGAGCCCGCGCTTCTCCAAAATGATGGTTCAAACTTTCTATCTTGGTCAATTCATGTACTCAATATTTTTAGAGATATTAGCCCTCTTGTTGAGCGTATTGTGGATGCTAGCATCTCTCTCTCCATAGTTGATTGGTGCAACTATAAAAATTTGACAAAAGAGGAAGAGAGATGCGTGCAACTCAATGCTATAGCATGTAATGTCATTTTGAGTCCATTGAGTACAGGGGTTCTAGATGAGGTGATCTATAATGGACAAGCACCGCCGGAGAGTGCTCATCTCATTTGGATTAGGCTATTTGAGTTGTATGGAAAATCCAAATGTGATGAGTGCTACGTGTGGAGATCAATAGAAAGCTCATCCACCATGTCATACTGCAATAAAGAAGCCTCAAGAAATGAGCAATTCACTGAGCCGGAAGTGAATGAGCAAGACTCGGCTGGACTGCCGCCAGACTGCAACTACCGGATGTGTCCGGTATGGCTGGGGCAGCAGCACAGCCAGCAGCTGTGTGCAGCGCCACTCCAGCTCGATGGTCACCAAGTGATGAGACAACTTTAGCGACTTACCAGCAGCATCACTTGTGTCTTACGGTCGAGAAAACCAGGAAGAAGCGCATCAAGAAAAATCAAGTAAAGAATCTTGATGCAAAGGAGATAGCACAAGGAGATGATCAAGTAGCAAGTGATATTGAAATTGAAGACCACTACGCTCTTGATCACCTCAGCAACAAGGACAAACTCATATTCATGAAGATAGTTGAGAGGAATGTTGAGCTCGAAGAGGAGAATGAGAAGCAAGAGCAATCGCTTGAAAGACAGAAATGTTTCTCATCTCCAAGTTGGAAGAACTAAAAGCAATCAATGAAAGGTATGAAAAATTGTCAATTGAGAATGCTTTAGTTACTAACTCCTCTTCTAGTGCATCACAACTAGAGAAAGAAAATATTGAGCTTAAGGCAAAGCTAGATGAACTATCGAGCAAATACAATGTCTTGCAAGCAAAGTATGTTTATCTCAAATACTCACATGAGGAATTAGTAGAATCACATGTCATGCTTGAGGTAGCTCATGAGGTTGCAATCTCATCGATAAAATCCTCTCAACCTCACACTCACACTCTCACTAGCACGCCACCTCAATTAAATATTTCTAGTACTAATGAGTGTGTTTCTCAAGCAAGTCAACCTTCGATTGAGCCAAATATTATAGAAAACAAGGAGCTCAAAGAAGAAGTGGAAAGACTCAAGAAAGATGTGATTCGGTTGAAAGGCAAGGAGGAAGCACAACCTTCTCAAGATAACCGTGACATCATGGTGAAGAAGCTTGAGAAGGGTTCAAACCGTGTTACCTTCAAAGCCCAACAAATGAATCACGCATCAAACAACGCCAACGCAACCAAGAGCAAGAAACACAAGAAGAGACTATGCTATGGTTGTGGATTGTATGGGCATGAATGGGCTATATGTCCAAACAAAAGTTGGGCCGACAAGATGGAAGCGGCTGATCAAAAGGCCGGGCCGACAAGATGGAAGCGGCTGATCAAAAGGCCTCAAACAAGTTGGCCAAGCAAGTGAAGAGTGTTCAATTAAGTGCTTGCATCAAGTGTAACAAGCCGGGTCATCCTAGCAAGAATTGTCCCACCAACAAGCAAGCAAGAGTTGGTTTCATAGCTGCAGCAAGAAAGTGTTATGGTTGCAATGAAGCGGGACACACGGTTGATGGATGCCCCAACAAGCAAAACAAGCAAAAGGCAAATCAAGGGCGCATTTGCTATGTGTGTAGGAGAAAGGGGCATTTGAGCTATAATTGCCCAAATGGTTATCTTTCTAAGCCGAACACATTTGGTTTTGTTGATATGCTTAGGAAGGGCACAAATGGAGTTAGCACTAGTAAGGTGATGTGTTCACCTCAAACTAGTACTAAAACCATTTGGGTACCTAAGCACTTGTTGACTAACGTGAAAGGACCCAACAAGAGTTGGGTACCCAAGTGTGCTTAGATTGTTGCTGTAGGTACTAGGTGATGAGATGAAGACTTCAGGGTGGTTGAGCAAGCAAATTGAATATATTCACTTAATCTATCAACCAACCTCTATCATATCATCTTATATGGTTGACCCGAAGATTTCTTTGTAATTGATGTTCTATTCTTCATCAACATCACTAATGATAAGTACCTAAAACATATAGGATAGCCACTTGGTTAGTTAGCAATCAATAGTTCACAAATTGACAAATTTGTGAAATATTGGAAGTAGCTAATTAGACTTAATTGAAAGTTTATAATATTTGCCATATGGTGCTTTTAATGGTTCTCTAGTAGAGCAATACATTTGTTGAGATGCAGATGTTCAAAGACTAAAAAACGAATGGAAGAAATAATCACAAGCAGAGAAGTTTACTGGTTTTGTGCTGCACATACCGGACGTGTCTGGTATGGCAGTAGAGCAGAAACCTCAATTTGAATTGAAACTGAGTTTTGACCGTATGTTTCGATATATGTTCAGTATACTCAGAAGCTTGTGATCAAGTATCTCTAAGTGGACTTCCTATGATCTTAAGTAAAAGGTCTCTCATGGCATAATCATATGACAAGTGAGGTCAACTGTATTGATGTCATGATGTGATTTTATCTTAGTGGAATTAGTGTGGGCTCAAGGCAAAGGTATGTGTTTACATACATGCATTGTAGTGCATCTAAGGCCCTTTATGTTAGAATGTGCATTTGTGTGATGTAGGATAGATAAATTTTAAAACCCCTACTAGCATGTGTAGGTTGTGTGATTTTGAAAAGCAATTTGGTTTTTGGTCTTTGTGACCTAGCCATGTCATTTGTAGTTATTGCTCCTATTGCTCGCTTGGTTGACTAATCACAAATGACATGGTCTCTCTCAAGTCCTAATCACTATATCTCTCTAAGATCACCTCTCTACTTTTGGAAATAAGAGTATGCATAAATTTGAAAAAAGAGATAGTTCACATCAAGTTTTGTGTGAGAATGGATGCCATACTGTGTTTGATTGGAGATTGGACATTGGTTTGGAGGAAGTATCAATCAAAAAGGGGATTGGAAAAGAGAGAACAAAATTCGGAGCAAAAACAGCCAGCCCGCAAATACCGGACGTGTCCGGTATGCCTACCGGACGTGTCCGGTATCTTGTGGGAGATAAAGAAAGCGTACCCCTTCGGACCCAGTCTGTTTCTTCTCTCTGTTTCAAACCACCAGCCCCCAAACACCTCTCTTCTCTAATCCCATGGCGACCAAGTGATTCAACCAAGGAAAGAAAGTGAGGAGGAGTGGATTGGAGTACTTCCCCATCAAGATTGAAGGCCCTACGTGTTAGACTTTGGATCTTCCTCTTTTCTCTCCACTCAAGGTATTCAAAACCAGACCCCATCTGATCTATGTAATCAATGGATTATTTGTAAATCTGGTCGGTAGAAATGTCACATTACCTGTCTAGAAGCAATGCCTGAAGTTTGGATTGAAATGGTTGAGGATTGGATTGAAACCCCTAGTTAGGGTTGCTGTCCGTGCATACCGGACGTGCCTACCTGGGATCGTCATTATTATTACATGCAGATCTGTGAGGTTTTTACGTAGTTTCGATTCAATCTTTCTTCGATATTGATTTTAGGGTTATGGTTGTTTGTCGATGATGTCTTGTGATCCTAGTACATGGTATAGACTAGGTGCTTGCAAAGATTAGACAAATAATTGTATCTCTAATTGCAATATTTGAAATGACACTTGGGCATAATTTCTAAGATTCTTTGCAAATTCATTTGAAAACAGGACAGCAGAGATGTCAGGAGAGAGAGGTGGAAGGATGGAGCCTTGGACCAAAGGCATGCATGATCCTAGAGCTTTTGAGAGGCACAAGAAGGCTAGGCAGGACATGTTTCCGAGGACCTCTCAGCAGGAGAGCAGCAGGAGGCCTAGGAGAGCAGCCGCTGGGGCTGCACCGATATATGCAGAGGGCAGTGGTTCTTCCTCGTCTGATGATGATGAGACAGAGGATTACAGGATTGAGTCTAGCAGAAAGAGGAAAAGCACTGACAGAGATGAGGACAGCTCAGATGAGATTGAGGAGGAAGGAGAAGAGGAAGAAGAGGAAGAGGAGCAAGTTGAAGCTCCAGCTCACCAACCAGGGCAGCAGGGCATTCACTTTGGGCTTCTTGAGGTTCATGCTCCCACTTTACCCCGATACGTTCACATCACAGATTATCAGGCAAAGGGCATGACTAGGAGAGCTCGTGATCAGAGGAGGATTGATCCTAGAGGTTTGCCCAAGCTTCAGTTTTACTATCGGTTTCACACTCAGTTTCACATGGACTTCTATGATAGTGTGATACTCAAGAGGAAGCCAGTTGTGGCTAAGTCTCAGTGGGTGGATTGGCAGTACACCAGAGATCTTCAGAAGCCCTCTCTTGATCATGCCATAGCTATTTGTGAGCGGACAGGGATCTATGACATCATGGAGTTCAGGCATAATTGGAACTCAGAGGTGATTGCACGTTCTATGCCACTGTTTGTTGAGGGACGACACTAGGCGTATGCATTGGATGCTTGAGGGCCAGTGGTACAGTGTTGACTATGCAGCCTTTGCAGGTTATCTTGGCTTCTCAGATGAGGATCTTCATAAGGATAAGATACATGATCAGATTATTCTACCTCCAGAGCAGATGGGCTACATGTATCTACCTCAGAGAGAGAGAGGATCAGTTGGCAAGGTAGTTGGTCTCCACCCCACCTACAGATACCTGGACCGGATGTTCAGGAGGACTATTGATTGCAAGGGATGAGACAAGGGTTCGATTGCAGATTATTCGAGGAACTTGCTTTCCAGGATGGCACCTGATGCAGATCTCTTTAGCGTCTTTGACTTCATTTGGTGTGAGATCCACAGTGTTGGTGAGAGGCCCCTCAAGGGCTGTGGCTTCGCTCCCTACATCATGCATATGATTGAGCAGGTGACAGGGCACACATTTGAGTATGATGGACAGCATAAGGTCCTAAAGATCACCGCAGACTTAGAGGAGTTGGGAGTTCCTCCAAAGCGAGGTTCGAGTGGGAGGCGGCGGCCAGAGGCAACCGGGGATGGTGCAGCAGGAGATGCAGAGTCTCCACCGCCACGTGCACCTTCACGTTCTACTTCTCACTGTGGTGGTGGTTCTCGCTCACCTCTCCGGAAGATTCTTAGCTCTATCTTTGGGATGTGCAAGGATATCTGGACCCGGTCGGCGACACGAGAGAGGCGGGAGGAAGGACACGAAGACTCTCAAGCGGATAGCGACTCGGCTCGGGATTGACCCTCCGAGGTCTCCACCTTGAGACGAGGCAGCCCAAAGTGAGCCGAGACGGAGGAGCGGCCGAGGTCGGATATGATAGAGAGTTTGCCGAGTTTCTTCAGAGACAACGGCCAGCCACAGGCCCGGACACCGTCCCTCTCCGGTTCGAGTACCTTCTCACGACCCAGCCACGCCCTAGTGCAGCCGAGGAGTTGGGTTCAGCTTGGTGGGGTGACCTCTTTGGCGGATTTGACACCTACACCGGTCTTTGGCACTAGCGGTTCTCGCCCTCCCGGTGCTCCACGTTCACCGACGAGCGGATGGGGTGCCGGCGACGATGACAAGTGATTGAGGGATGTGTTACGCCTGCGGCCTCTTTGTATCCTTATTTGATATGTTGACCTTTTTAAAGATCGATGACAAAGGGGGGAGAGAGAGTGATTAAAGCTTCAGATTGTTCTTCATGGTTCATTTTTATGTTCGAGACGTATACTACAGTTGTAGTCTAGTCTTTTGAGTTTGAGCTTTATTATTGTATCATTCGGAGATGAGATATATCAGACTTGTGTCAGTATTATGAGCTTCATCTATGTATCTTGTGAGATTTGTGCTTAATGGATGTATGAGACATGATCCTGTGATATATTTTATCTTAGTGGTTTATGGGCTTGAGAAATCTTTGTGATGAGTGCTATGTGTGTGATATACATTTGTTGCATTTACTTTCATAAGGACCATACATGTTTTAGAGTGAAAATATGTGGTGTGATGCCTTATATTTATTCTTGTGTGATATATCCTGTCATATGCATCACGGTTTTATTCTTGACACACACTTGCACCCCACGGATGCAAT
The DNA here is from genome assembly GCA_015844335.1 of Chrysopogon serrulatus. NCBI lineage: Eukaryota > Viridiplantae > Streptophyta > Magnoliopsida > Poales > Poaceae > Chrysopogon > Chrysopogon serrulatus. Next base: position 16,420 of record JADLZL010008110.1, read on the forward strand.
GATTTAGGGGGAGTCTCCTATGTGTTTTAATATGTGCAAATTGATGTTTAAGGTCATTTTTGAATTTGATTCATATCGCACATCTTAAGGGCGAGCCTCTCATAAATCATTGAACCCAAAAGCTTTAATTACTATATCTTTTTGTAAGCTTTAATCGGGTTGTCATCAATCACCAAAAAGGGGAAGATTGAAAGTGCATCTAGCCCTTTAGTGGGTTTTGGATGATTGGATGACAATGCGATTAAAGGGCTAATGCTATTGCTAAGTGCTATGCAGGAAATTGGTTATCTCACAGGTATTTGATCCACATGTATAAAGCCAAAATAATGTGTTGTTGTATGATTAAACTAGCTCAAACACAAGAACAATGCAAATGGATTTCATGCAATGGCTTATATATTGTGAGATTTTCATAATTGTTATGAAAGCAAGCATATTGGGATTGGTTGTTAAAAGACATGTTGAATTGTATATACATATTGGTCTCACATTGAAAGCTTGCTAGTATGAAGATTGAAGAAGACAACAATATAAATGGATATGCATCTAATTGATGATTCAACACATGAGGTGACTTGATGGCTTGAGAAGGTGAAGATAGCAAGGGAAGGCTTCGAGGTACTAAGCAAGGGTGAAGGGCAAGCGACGGCTTGGTGGCTGAAGAACCTAGCTAAGGTGAAGAAGAAAGTACTTGCATTTAGTCGAGGTATCAATCAAGCTATGATGGTTGCATTTGTGTGAAGGATCAATATCACTACTGGTGAAAGGATGATGAAAATAACTTGGTCCATTTGGAATAACTCATGGAATGAATGGAATCAAGTCATATGCTCAAGATGGCTATGCTCAAAGAAGAAAGATCAAGTAGACATGATTGCACCCTCAAGTGATCTAGATCAAAAGCTATGGTCTTGAAAGTGAATCAAATCAACTCAAGTGGCACAATTTGTTTTTATTTAAATGTCTTGAGTTGAATAGGAAAGCCGTACTATTAAGAGGGATGCATCATGTTGATAGATACTATACATAAGTGCTCAAGCCAACCCATGTGAGGTTTGAGTGAAAGAGAGCAAGAGAGACTGACTGGCCTGCACTGACCGTGTATACCGGACACGTCCGGTATGCATACCGGACATCCGGTATGCTCGGGGTAAGTGCACTGTTGAGGGAGCGAAAACAGAGAGCTGTACCGGTAGTACCGGTAGTCTTTGACCGGTAGTACCAGTGGTCACCGGTGGTACCGGTGAAACACCGGTAGTACCGGTAGGTCATTTTTGCGCCAAGTCCCGGGAGCCTGCCTTGCTGTGTAGCACATACCGGACGTGTCCGGTATGCCTACCGGACGCGTCCGGTATGCTGCAACGGCTAGAAAACGGCTAGTTTTTCAAAGTGGCTATTTATACCCCCAAGCCTCCACCTTTGGAGGGCCGCGGTCTTGGTTCCCAAGCCCTCCTAAAGTTTTGCAAACACTCTCCAACCCTCTCTTAGTGAGTGATTGATTCCAATTGCCAAATCCAATTGTGGGTTGAGAGAAATTCAAATTGAGAGCAAGCCACCTCTTGAGCACTTGTGCATATTGTCAAATCTCGTGATTTGCATTTGTTACTCTTGGATCTTCGGTCCTAGACGGTTAGACGTCGCTGGAGACCACCCAAGAGATTGTGGTGTGGCTCAGAAAGTTTGTAACGGTTGATTCCACCACCGTAAGGAAAGGAATCAAATTAGTGGAAGGAGGAAAGGGAGTTGGAAAAGACTCCGGCTAGGGTGACCTGCGTGGTCCTATAGAGTGGACTCAAGGAATCGGAGTTTGCAAAGACTCCGGCTAGGGAGACCTACGTGGTCCTCTAGAACGATTCGAGCAAAAGGAGTTGAAAGAGACTTCGGCTAGGGTGAGCTGCGTGGTCCTCTAGAGCTCGGCCCTTGGGTCGCTCGTAGCTGCCTCAACGGAGAGTAGGACTCGAAACCGAACTTCGGTAAAATAAATACCGTGTCTCAAATTCCATTCCATATTGTGTTTGTGATCTATTTGTGGTATTTGAGGTTGGTTGCAGGTTCACTGAGCTCCACAGGTCATCTAGAAGTTCTTGCAACCAGTGTCGAGCTTCGGAATCAAAAGGGACAGGTTTCGGGGACTCCCTGGTCAAACCTGTGTATACCGGACACGTCCGGTGTGCATACCGGACGCGTCCGGTATTGCCCTGAGTGCTCCAGTCGCCGTTATCTGTTCTAACTTTGTGTTGCAGGATTTTAGCTCGTTGTCATATTGTTCATTGATTATATTCTTTGTTATTATCTTGTGAGGGGGTTTATTTCTCTGATTTGGAGTTCCATTTCATCGGAAACTCCAATACTAATCGTTTCCGCATTTGAAGGTGTTAATTTTTAGAAACGTCTATTCACCCCCCTCTAGGCGTATCCTCGGTCCTTTCATTAATCCATTTCGCCACCCTCCAAAAAATTGATGCAGTAGTTAGCGACGAGGTACATCTTTCTTTTTTATTTTAATATTCTTTTTCTATTTTGTTTTGTTTCTATTCACTATGAAGGCACATTGAATAACAACAGCTTATATGGAGGGCAAAATCCACCTCTGTGTCAGGGGCTCCAGCAGTCCTACCCGCGTGTAGGCCAAGCCATGGATTGTCTTTTGAGCTCTTTGTATCATCTCATCTCTTTAGAGTGGATGAAGGAAATAATGAGATCTTTTTCTACGGTTTCTTTACCATGGATGAAGGATAAGGAGAAAACCAAAAGAAGACAGAAAGAAGAGAAAGAGGTGGGCGATGAATAAGAGGGAGAAAAAGAAGGGAAGACGAACCTCCTCCCTTGGAACACTCATCCGCCACTGCTTAAATGTTGTAGAACTATTTCAATTAAGTATACGTTCATAATTTTTTAGTTATTACAGGCAAAATTTGAAGTGATCTTGCTACCTAATGGCAAACTATAGGGTTTATCGGTGTCCCCAGTAAAAGAAGCCAAAATTTGTCCTCGGCAAAATTAGGAAAATACCATACTCCTTCTGTTCCTTCAGTAAGTTCGTCTACAATGCATTAAGATTAGAGATAGTTAGACTTTATAGACTTTTACTATCAAATCATATAGCATACTTAGTGTATGACAATTATATCAAAAATATTCCTATTTACAATCTTTTAATACATCATTGATTTTGTATAGATTGATTGGATATAGTAAGGAAATTTGATGATTAAATTGTTCCCCCTTCGCTCCAAATTATAAGCCATTATAGTGTTTCTCGGTACTTTCGTTCCAAATTATAAGTCATTCTAGTGTTTCTCGATACATAGTATTTACTATATCTAATATCTAGATGTGTAAACAAAATTTATACCTACAAAAAATTTACAATTTAAAATGGGTCAATCACTTCTTAATATTTTTTCTACATTTTAGTATGCTTTTAGAAGAAAGAGACACCTCCCAATAGACAAAATATTATTTATTTATAATGGAAGAGAGTGAGTATACCGGTATTGTCTCGAAGTTAGGATGCAATGGACACATTTATTTTGGGAATAAAGTGAAGATCTGGCAGTTACACGACGCCAAGTCGCCAAGAGTGTTGTACTGGTGTTACGGCATGTACAATGATGCTTAGGTATGAGTACATGTAAAAGAGAAGACTGCTACATCATTAAACACATATATACTCCCTCCGTCCCAAAATAGATGACGTTTTGGGTGTTCGTGCCACAAGTTTAACTCAATTTATAGAAAATACGTATAATATTTATATCTCTAAATAAATTTGTTAAAAAACTAGATCTAAAGATCTTTTCAACAATACTAATTGTGATACTAATCGATATTATTTACTATTTTTAAAAATTGCTGGCAATCGTTTCGCGGGAAGCGAGAACGACATCCTTTTTGGGACGGAGGGAGTATATAATAGTTAAACTGTGCTTGGATATGACCTTGTCAACACGCCTTAGAGCATGGCTAATAATACAGCTTGCTGCTAGCTGTATACATCTTTACAGCCCATCTCTCAGCCCATTTATATAATGGTTTAGCTCTCTACTCAAGATAATGGCACACTTGTCTCTCTCATATATTTTCTTGGTTCTTGTGCCAAAGCTGGTTTTAAGCTTACAACCCACTTCTCTTCTCTCTTTTCTCCCCTCTCCTCCACCTCAGCATTTAGTCTTCTTACAGCCCATCATAATACTTGCTCTTAAACGCGTAGTGCAAACTAAACCATCTTATCATCTGATAGGCTCCTGGCGTATATGACAGCAACAAAAGAATTGCTGTTATCAGGCGCAAACTCACCAGACTCAAGAACAAAAAAGAGATAAATCACCAGAGAAGATTGCAATGACTTGAATCCAACATAATGGCAAGTGCATTTAGTCCCTGACACTGCACGCAGCAAGGGAAAACAGAACAGCAAAACATCAAAGGGCCAGTTGTACACAATACTGCGAAAGGGGCTCTAGCCTAGAGGTTAGAACACCTGAGTAGCATCCAGCAGGTCTGGGTTCGACTCCTTATGGGAGCAAATTTAAACAGGTCTGTATTAACCAAAAATTAAAAAAATAGATTGTGGTTTCCCCTGCTGACTTCGGTCAAAGTTGTATACAATACTCATGACAGACAAAATGGGGCAAATGTGGCATTCAATCGCATCTACTTCTATGCCAGTATGCCACACATACAGAACGTCCCGGGATGCTAATATTTTCTACTAGGCAAGATTACACCCTGTATGATCAAACTTTCCAGTACGTAAGTGGCAAATATACCGCTTAATTCAACAATAAGCTCTTTTGTTCAAGGCCTGGAAGCAAGAACTAAATCTTTAACCAAAGAGAACCCAGATGAAGTCTATGATTTTAGCACCTTTCAGCGATCTAGAAACAAAGTTAAGAGACAAAAATGTAATATTATTATATTAGAGAGAAGCAAACAATAATGCTTGGTGAAGAGTATTGTACAAGTCATACTTTGGATACAAGCAATAAAAAATCGGCCATGCTCATAATGAGATAGCTTCAACATACGGACTGAAGGCAGCATGGAAGAGAACACCCATAGTACATTACATGAAGGCCACGACTAGCGGCGTGCTGGAATGATTTGGGTTACTTCATCATCTTTGTTTTGATTAGCAACCTGTGGGAAGTTACTATGGGTGCGTTTGGTATGGGGCCAGGAGCTTGGCCTACACACCCAAGCTAAAACTGCGTTTGTTTGATTTCGTGAGCCCACCAATGAGATAGGTCTGTAGGCTGCAAATTGCTTTCTCTCTCCTGGCTCCTAGAAAACGAACTCTAGGTTCGTTTTTAGCGGGGCTCTTCGTTTGCTTAGCGGGCCTCTTCGTTCGTTAGCGGTCTTTTTCGTTTTGGCAAGTGAGTTTTAAGGAGTTGTTAGAGAGAAGTCTTTTTTCACTTGCTAAACAAATTAGCAACTTGCTAAAACTCAAGATTTGGCAAATCAATTTTAAGGAGTTGTTGAAGATGCTCCCTCTTCCTGATATCACCACATCACCATCGGCTAATCAGCACGCCCCAGCTGCCTCTGTGAGTTTCAGGGAAAAATGAAGCATCACAGTTCAACTTCAGGTAGTCCTCCGGTGGCCTGACCCATTGTCGTTCAACTTCAGGTAGGCCCCACATGTCAGTGAAACAAAACGTGGGCGAGGGTGTGCTGTCTGAAGACATATACACTCACAATACAAATTCTATCCCTATGAGCACCTCTATAATACTGCGCGGATAGCAATTTTTTTTGCTAATTACATAGTACAGACCTATACACTCACAATGCATGCACACATACATGCAAACCCTACCCTATGAGCACCTTCATAAGACTACACTGACAGATCTTAAGATTAAAGAAGTCACCGCAGACACACCGTTGTTGAGAAAACATTGCTTAATTACCACTGAAAGCACAACATTACCGATAAACCCTAGAAAATAAATCCAGAAAAATGCAAGCAACCCATGTGAACTCGAGAATACTTGAACCTAGGTGTACATGTTCCACTACAAAGAACTTAGCCAATTAAGTTGATCATGCCACTGTACATGGCATTACAGGATAATTTTCTTGTGCTACATGCATTGGCACCATAAATTTGCTGCATTAACGGCGTCGGCTATGATACCCAAATTTGTCTTTTTTTTCCTTTATTAAATAAATTGGAGTAATAGGAACATATAAATGATGTAAATATTTCATTTCAGTAATATGCACTAGAGCAAGTACCGTATTATTTTAAAAGATCTAATCTTAAAGCAGGACATGTGTTATTGCTGCTATAAGAACACATTTTCCATATCTTATTTTTTTCACTTAAATTTAATTAGTTAATAAGCTTCAAGACTCTCCAGATTTTCATAGGGTTGCAACATAATATATAGGCCACAAAAATATGTCTATGTTAATTGTAACTATATCATGTTTGTTTTAAAATTGAAGTTTCTCCTATTTAGTTACAAATTAAGCCACAAAAAATATGTCTAAGTTAGCTACTCAATTTCTACATGTTAGCATTTTTTTAGGTACGGTTAGTATTTTTGGAACCCAACTTTGATCATAACCCTCACATTGATCAATGTTGTTCTATTTTACTAGCATGCACTAAGTTATCTTAAATACATTCCAGATTGTTTCATTCCTAATAAATTTACTATATCTTTCACATTATGTTATAATTATTTTTTATTTCTAAGATATTGACAAATGGATTTTAGGGTTTAGTGGTCATCAACAAAATCCCTCAAGCTAAGATCTTTGCTCATCATGAGCAAAGCTTAGGACTTAGGCTTAGTGGATCAAGAGTTCCTACCATGTTTTACATACTATGGGTACCTTACATGTCTTAGAGTCCCTATAGTGCAACTTCACATGCTTGGTGTAGGGCTAAGTCCACTCCGGTTTTGTGTTTGGTTTTTTTTATAAAGAGATATGACCACCTTGCTTCTACATTTTGGTAACGTTGCCTCCTCCAAAACTTATCTTCCTCTTCTCAATGCCATTTCATCAAACACTTGGAAGGCGAGCAGCATGGAGAGGGCGGGCGCTAGGGCTGGTCTTTGTGGTGGTGCTGATCCGGGGCACGGGCGGCAACCACATGGCTAACGAGAGGACGCGAGACACACGACGGTGCGCGTGGCGCTGATGACCTAAGCGCTTGCGGCGGATGTGACCTAGGGTGCGCGGCTGGGTCGACGAGGCGGCGTCAAGGCACGGGTAATGCTTCTATAGTGCCATGACGACGGACACGGCTAAGGCAACACACATGTGGGCAAGGCTAGCTTCGTGCGTGATGTTGTTGACGCGGCCTCGACGCCGCAGCCACCAGCAGCGCGGCGGCGGCGGGACGTGGCCGGCACCATGCTTGGCGGTGGAAGCGCCTCGAAGTGGTGGCCGAGGCAGCATGCACAGTGGCGGACGCGGCCTCGAGTGTGGTGGCCGAGGCAGCACATATGGCAGCGAAGGCGTGAATGGGCGGCGGCGGCGGAGAGAAACATGGGCCAGCTCGATGGAAGAAAAGAGAGCAGTGGTTTAGATAGACGGTCTCGAAGGTGACTCCACCTCACCCTTGAGTGCTCATGAGAGCAGGGCTAGCCCTGCTAAGAAACGAAGAGCCCCGCTAACTTCTCCCATCACAACGGCGGCCAGCGCGATAGCAAGTCCTTTCCGCGCGCGGAGATATACGCACGCGAAGCCCGTGAATAGCAACTTAGGATAAATATCAAGTTGGTTTGAGGAGTTGTTGGAGAGGAATTTTTGTGTTTTTGCTAAATTAATAAGAATAACAACCTTATTTGAGGAGTTGTTGGAGATGCTTCCTTCCATGTGGAGCTTGTAGCATGTCTCCAGGGGATACGGTTGACAGTGAACTTGGGCATCAGTCGGATCATTGTTGAAACGGATGCTCAGGAGGTGGTGAAAGCTATTACCTCCATGGCGTATGATGAGTCAGTAGTTGGTCACTTGATTGCTGAGGTCAAGTCCTTGTTGGGTTCGAACTTTCTTAGCTATAAGTGTGTGTTTGCGGGTAGAGAATGTAATCAAGCCGCTCATCAGCTAGCTGTGCTGGGTCATCTGTGTAACGAGGGTGAGGAGTTAGTCACTAGCTCCCCACCTGAAAGTGTACTGGTAATTGTTGCTAACGATTTGTTAGTCAACTAGTAATGAAGAGCTACCCAGTTTCAAAAAAAAAGAGGTTATGTTCTTCTCACCAGTGAAACACATTCAGGTCTTAAAACCAATCCACCACGAAACGCGAGCTGTAATGCATACAAAACAGAATATATCTCTACGTATTAAGGATTCAAATACATGATAAAAGGACAAAATAAAAACATAGGAAAGTGTATTTTCCAACCTTCAGCTTGCGCGGGAATTTCATATTCAGCCCTAAACCATGGAACCAATTACTGGATGGCATCCAATTGTGAAAACCAAACAAATTTGGTCCTTAATTTGGATGGCTTTGAATATGATTTATATTTTATAAACATAAAATAATATGGTTTACAATCTCTAAAGACTCAAAACTCATGTTTTTTAAATAAAAAACTCATACAATTAGCTCTGAAGAGGTGGATCGCGTGGTCATTTTAATATGAGTCATTGTTATATATAGTTCATACATAATATGAGTAGTAGTATTTGTGGTCATTTTAATAAACACGGCGGCATTAAGCATTCTGTCATCAACGGGCCAAACGGCTCCCAATCAACTCTGAAGACCACGTCCATGACGACACGTTTGAGGGCAGCATGCCAGCATAGTAAGTAGCAAGACAATGAGAAAATGCCTTTTCCAGCGAAATTTTAACCTCACTAGTCAAACTCTTTTGTTTTAAAGAAATTCAACTTTCCAATAAAAGCAGCTGGGCCCACCAGCCCACCGCCACCACCACCGTCTCGTGTGGGCCCCAGCGGTCATTAACTTCCCCGCGCAATAAAAGACCTGAGCGCCGAGCGGCCGTCCCGGCCGGCAGCCGCACGTCGCTGCCCAACCCACGTCCACCGTGCCCGCATCTACCCTCCCCACCTGCACGTCTCGCGCGCACCTTGCCGTTCCTCGGTCGGGGCCCACCGGTCATTGTATAATCCGAGCGGAGTGTCAGTAGCTCGCCGCACCAGCAGCAGCAGCAGCAGCGCTTCTCCGAGAAGGAAGGAAAAGACCGGGGTCCGCGCGGCTGCGAATGGCGCCTCAACACGCGGCGGGGGCCACCGCCGTCCCACCCACGTTTCGTCTCACTGACATGTGGGGACAGCCGGCTGCAGGACCCAGCAGTCAGTGATAGACAGTGGAGGCGTCGGTGGAGGCCAGGTGGGAGGCGGGGCCCGGAGCGGCACGCGCGCGAGGTGGAGAGGGGGCTGCGGGCCCCACGGCCGCTGCTCCTTTGACGCCCCAGGTCGCCGCGTTCCCACCTCGGCCACACGTGCGGGGCGAGCTGCCGCGCCCGTGAGCGCTCCGTCGGGCGTACCTGGGCCGTCCATGGGCGATCGAACGGACACCGAGACAGCCAGCGGAACGGGATGGGCTGGTTTCCGTTGGGGCACCGGGGCGGTGGCTACACTGAGAGGCTGATTCGTATTTCGCCCGTGCCTTCGCTACGGGTACGCGCGCATGTATACACGCCTATACTGACGGTGGGGAAAGGAAAACGGCGCCGTGGCACAGGCTTGCTTGGCGTCGGACAACGCGATCTTGGCTCACTCATTGCTGCTCTCGGGACTTGTTTACATGCAAGTTTCACTGAAAGTTGCAAGTTTTTCCTCTCTCTCTCCATCACATCAATTTCTACCCGTATATATAGGCATTAAATGTTAGTAAAAAAAATAACTAATTACACAGTTTTGTTGTAAATTACGAGACGAATCTTTTAATCCTAGTTGGGTCACGATTGGACAATATTTACCAAATACAAACAAAATGCTCAGTTTGCAACTTTTTCCCCTTTTCCCATCTAAACAAGGCCTCGGTTTGAATCCTTTGGGGTCGCCATCAGATCTGTGACGGATCTCTGATGGTGACTATTTTGCTGGTGCATGCATCATGCGTGTTCTTTCTGCTCCGTTTAAGGTCTCAATGTTGGTAAAGTATGGGTTAGTTTAAGGTGTGTGGTTGGTGTACGCGTCTCTGGCAATAGTCCGGGAATGTATTGTACTCAATACTAGCAATAGTTAGGGAAACAATGATGTATTACACTCATTACTAGCTATAGGGCATGGCGTGAAAATATTACTCCCTCTATATTAAATTATAAGTCGTTTTGGTTTTTTAACGTATATCTAGCCTTTGCTATATGTCTCTAAATACAAACAAAGATATGTACCTAGAAAAGTTAAAACAATTTTAGTTGGAACCAAGGGAGTACACATGATCTCTTACTGTTTCAATATTTTTAGTAATTTTGTTAACAATACTGTCTTTCTTTTCACTCTAGCAATCTACTACTTGGCCTTGTTCACTTTAGCTTATCAGCTATTGGAACAGTATTTTTTTTATCATCACTAGTACATTATTTTTATTGGTGGCGGTTGAAAATGATTAACCGTGGCGGTTTTTTCAACCGCCACCATGCATAGGTCACGGTAAATAACCGTGGCGGTTGGTCCGACCGCCATGGTTAATCGATTTACCGTAGCGGTTGATTTAAAAACAACCGTCACAGTTAATCTAGAAAAAAAAAAAAAAATAAAAAAGGGTGTGACCTCTAGGAATTGATCCCACAACCTCACGCTGCACACTTCGATGTACTACCACCACACCACTCAATCATTCATATCTATATATAATATGTTATCTTTTTTATATCAATATTTCGTAATCTTATATTGGATATTTTAGCTACTAAATGAACTTAAATGAAAAAACTTTTAACTATAAAGTTTTAAATCTTTTCAAGTACTACAACTTTGGTATGGATTGTATCTCCATCGGAGATAGTTTAAAAAATTCAAAAAATTAGTTTTAAAACATGTAAATTTCAAACACATATTTGAAATACTAGAATACTTTAAATAAAAAAGTTGTCAATATCAAAGATGTAGATTAGGTCGTCCACTAGAACTTTGGTATACTGTATGAACATTTGAAATTTTTTAGGTAATGAAAAAATTAAATTTCAAACTCTATAACTTTCGAGCATACATTTGGGACACTAAACATTTTCAATTAAAAAATTTCAACTACAAAGTTGTAGATTCTATTGAATACTGCAACTTTTTCGTATAGACTATTTCAACATTTGAGATCATTTGATAATTTTAAATTTTAAATTTCAAAATCTGCACACTTAGAACAATATTTTGGTACCATAAACAATTTCAATTCAAAAACTTTTCAACTACAAAGTTGTAGATCTTGTCGAGGGCTGTAATTTTGATATAAAGTTTATCTTTATCCGATTTCATATAAAAAGTTATAAATTATTTTCTTTTTTTTAACCATTAACCGTGGTGGTTGCTTTTAAGGCAACCGCCACGGTTAATCGATTTACCGTGGCGGTTATTATTGGCCGTCACGGTAAATAAAAAACACCCATCACGGTAAATCGAAGCATTTTACGTGGCGGTTGGATTTTGTGACCGCCACGGTTAATAAAATCGCACCGCCTCGTAAAATCAATTACGTACTAGTGCATAATACTGATTTTATCATGTGTGGCATGCACTTTAGTTGAAGTGGAGATCATAGGTGACGTACTTTTAGGAGGTCTAATAGCTTTTATTTGAAAACAACTATGTGGTCAACCCCAATTAAAGTTTATTCTAGATTGCGTAAGCATGCATATGCCAATGGTAGTACCATATAACTATTGAATGGGGGCTCCACCAAAATTGCTTCTTTATCACTTAAGTGTACTAATCAAGGTACACTCGTGCATGTTATACTTGTGACCTCTAAATTCTAATTCATGTGGTGGGGTCCCAGTTGTATTGAACACATCTTGCATGGATCTTTTTTAGTCCGTCCAGCAGCTTTATATATAATAGATTGACCAATAGGCCATACGGAAGCTATACCTACCAATAGTAGAAAGAATTAACAGTGGCTAGCTCAAACTGTTGCTTCACAATTAGGTCCCCAAGTTTTGCAATTGTTTCTTTTTTTAAGAAGGGGCGAGTCATTGTTATGATATGATGAGGGACGGAAAGAACTATATATAGGTGCTCACATTATACTACCTCCGTCCCTAAAAGCTGCAATTCTTAGAATTTGTGCTAGTCAAAATTTTATAACTTTGATCAACTTTATAGAAAAAAACATTAATATCTATGACATAAAATGAGTATCTTATGAAAATACATTGCATGATAAATTTAATGGTACTAATTTGGCACCATATATCTTAGTGTTTTTTTCTAGAAATTTTGGTCAAAGTTTAAAAAGTTTGATTTAAGACAATTCCAGAAGTTGCAGTATTCAGGGACAGAGGGAGTATATAATATAATCAAAAAAATAAATTAGGAAAAACACCTCCCATTTTTAGCTCAAATTAACCTTGCTTTGCCGCTAATATGACCATTCATTGTTAGAATTTGCAATGACATGAATTTAAATAATGCTATTTTTTTTTTTTTCATGCATGTATTGTCATGGACATCTAGTCATTGTTGCTTTACTTGGTGTGGATCCTTTATTATTTAAATAATTAATAATTGATATTTATAGTAATAAAAAACAAGTAGCACATCTTTGATCTCCAGTGTCATGTGGTTGAATAATAGGGACTTAAATTGAGTCTTTCGGATATTATTAATGAGGTTAGTTCACTTCTCCTCTCACAATACAAAGGAATTAATCGATGAAAACCCCTCAAATTAAAGTCGAAGTGACCCATCAATGAGGAACGGACAATGGGTCACATCATGCATCTCATAGATTTTCATGTTGTCGTGTGTCACTCACAGTCTAATGAGCACATTCATATGTACATTTTAGAGCTCCAATAAAAAAGATACAGTACTTAGTAAACTACGTATATTATACAATTTGGACATATTGCTGTGTCTGAAGTAATAAAACTGCAGAGATAGTCATATTCGTGTTTTAGATTGACATATATGCTAGCTGATTACTATAGTTCTCCAAAGTAATTTTCATGTGTCTTACATATGACAAGGATTTTTCCCATGCTATATATAGGTTAATCAAGTAGTGTATATAGTAGATGATTTGTTTTGTTGTTTCTTAAATTTTATTAGATTTCTTCTTTTTTCAGTTAGCTTTGTATGTGCTAATAATGAAACAAGGACTATGCCTGACGTCTCACATGATGCAACTTTCCCTTAGCCCCTACTCCCTCCAATCCGTTTTGTAGGGCGTCAAAGGTAGAAACACAGCTACCAAGAACCTCCGTCGGTCCTCGCGCAGCTGCCGTGCAAGAAGTGAGTGTTCGTTACCACTAGTCTGCATGGCACCATGCAAAGCGCTTAGGCTCCCGTGAAAATTAATTAACGCCACTAATGGATGCCTCGGATACCCCCTTGCGCCTTATTTATACGACTTTTTGCAAAACTCTCAAACGCCTTACAAAAGGGACTGGAGGGAGTATTTAACAAGTGATGACAATAGAATAATTACAATGGTAAAGGCAACTGAATACTCCATGCACGTGTCGATAATATAAGTCTTGCACATATATTTTAAAATTCAAACTATGTTATATTTGACCTATAATTAGTCTAGTTTATTCTTCAAAAGTGGCTATATTAGATTTGCATTTAAAAGTGCTTTGTAACGATAAAAGTTTTGTTGTCATAAATTATATATCATAAGAAAAAAATAGCGGTTGAAGTATGATATAAAAAAGACCATGCTGAGTCAAATTATGCTTTATGTTTTGAGATGAAGTAGTATACATTGCGAGTTTTCTCATAATACTTCACAATGGGAATAAATTTTTCCTTTTGCAGCTTGGCCCTTTTAAATACATATTTATGTATCAGTTTTTATAGATCCCGAGATCCCGCCTTGAATTGGCACTAAACGCTTAACGTTGATTACGTTTTGCGGAGACCACCTTTGTGTACATTGGTAGTTTTCTGATAATACCTCACAATGGGCATAATTATTTTTCCTTTTGCAATTCGGCCCTTCTAAAATGCATATTTTATGTAACATTTTTATTATGGATCCATAAATCTTGCCTTGATTTCGCACTAACCGCTTAACGTCGATAACATTTTGCATGGAACACCTTTTGTGTTCATGGATTTTTTGCACAATGCACCTTTGTGCGTGAAATGCATGTATAATGTATTCTTCCTTTCATGGACACATGTGTAGGAAAAGCACCATCTATGGTTGGAATGTGATAATCAAAACAGCCATTACCATGCCCTAGAGAAGGTATGAGATAGCTAAAGCGCACATTATTAACAACACATAAACTTTTCTTTGTTATTAATGCTATCCTGGGTTTGCGCCCACCGTTTTATACACTAGTAACGTTGCTACGCTACATGTGATAGAGGCATATAGCCCGAAGCTGTCATATTTTATCTTTTTATTGGTAGCGTCTGTCGACACATCTTATCTTTGTTCTGGAAGCATCCACGATACACAAAAGAGCAAGAAAAATGCCTTGCAAGCATATCTCACATTTCCCACTAGCATGTCTTAGTAAGTGAAACTGACCCGCAAAATGCGATGGATCCAACAAGAATGACAAAACCATACCTCTGTCACGCAATGTCTGTGTTGCACCACCGTAGCCACCTACCATTTATCCTCACTTGATCTCGACCGTCCATTCACCTGATCCCACTGCACATTCCATTCTCATGGTGACGTGGCACCCCTTGGGCCCTGGTCACATAGGTCTGTGTACACCCGCTGGGTGCGCCTAGCGGCGGCCCCAGTTGACTGGGTGGGTGGTTCGGTAGTTGGCGCAATGGGAGCGCGCGGCCGCGCGGTGAAAAGAAGCGGGCCGCGAGGGAGGGAGGAACAAAACGACTGGCTGTCCGAACGGGGACGCCTGGTTCCTCTCATTCCCCTTCCACCTCTCTCTCTCTCTCTCTCCTCCCACTGCTCGCCCCTCTCTCTCTTACGCGCGCGTGACAACCTCCCTCCACGGGCGCGCGGCGCGGGAGCAGCAGCGGCAGCACCCACCGACTGATCGCCGGTGGGGCGGGGCGGGGGCGATCTGATGCCGGCGCGACGGTGATGGCAGCACCGTCCGGCGGTGGGGGCAGCGGCGCGGGGGAGGGCTCCTCCTCGGCTGCCGCAGCCGCGACGATCGGGGCCCACGGGGTGGACCAAGGTGAGCAACCTCTCCTCCTCCTCCTCCTCGGGCTCAGGTGTTTGCTCTCAGTGAAGCGTTTGTGCTGGAGCGCGGCTGGCCTCGGTCGGATTGGGCGAGCCCCGTGGTAGCCGTACCTGTTTGGGCGGGTCCGCGGGGAACCCGTGTTTCACGGCGAGTAGTGGTAGGGAGTCTTGGATCGCTTGCGCGCGCGCGGGCGCGCAGAACCGGGCAATGCCGAGGTCGCCTGGGTGTCGGTCGCGCGTGCTGCGTTGGAGAGGGGTTCGGTTAATAATAATTATTATATTTGTGTGGCGGTGGTGTTATAACCCTCTCCGTCGGTGCCTGTCCGAGTAGGCGATTCACTAAGCACCTATTCATTTTGGCGTTTAGCCGATTCAAGAAATTCGTCGTGTGTGTGATTGGGCGGTAGGCTGTCAAAAGACTGTCTTTGAGCGCAGCTGGCTTGAGGATTGATTTGATTGACGTCTTTTAGCAATGCTGTTGTGTTTGCTGTAGGTGCGGAGTGCTGCCTATTTTACTCTTTTGAATTTCATAATCTTTGCTGAGTTTATCATGTACTAGGGTATACTGATTAGAGGTGTTTTTAGTGAAGAAGGAGCATCGTCTATTGGGGAAGTTCACACTCTTCATGCAGGATAGAGATTGTCTCTTAGTGAATTGGGAACTTCACACTTTTCATGTAAGATAAGATAGGGAGGGACAATTAGTTGCACTTCCTGTTTACCCAGGCAATGCTGTCTTCTTGTCCTTTACAGCGTGTAAGATTTGGCATTGGAGAGGAGGCCTACAATTTTATTTGGAGGTGGTCTTCAAGTTGGATGTTAATTGTTTTGCTTATTTGCTGAGTTTTCCAGTAAAGGCATGATGGGGCTGCTGCTGTTTCTTACTTTCTTTGTTCCTGAAGGACATGCACCTGGGGTTTTGTTGTCTTGAGCTTTTGGAGTCCTTTTTCTGCAATATTGACATTACTAAAATTAAGTGCCAGTGCATTTTCTGTAGGTGTGGATTGCTGCCTATTTTACTCTTTCAGACTACCTGATCTTTGCTGTGTTTATAATGTGTGGTGACTAGTGAATACTGACCAGTGGTGGTTTTCAGTGAAGAACGAGCCTCCTCAATTGGTGAAGCACTTTTTTGTGTAGGATAGGGGTGGTCTCTTAGTGAACTGGAAAACTTCTTACTTTTCATGTATCATAGGGAAGGACAAATGGTTGCACTTGCTGTTTACCCAGGCAATGCTTTCCTGGTTGTGCTATAAAGCTTTTGTAAGATTTGACATTTGAGAGGAGGCCCACAATTTTATTTGGAAATGTTCTTCAAGTTGGATGGTAATTGTTTTGCTGAGGTTTCTAGTAAGGGCTGGGGGGTTGCTGCTGTTTCTTTAGTGGAAAGGTCATATTTTGTTTGTTCTTGGAGGACAGAGTGACAGACACATGGTGTTTTGATCTTTTTGAGTTCCTTTTCCAAAATGCTGACATGTCTAACATGAAGATGGGCATTTTTGTGTTCTTAGAATTTCTTGTATCAGGAACTCAAGAATGATGAATAAAGGAAATTAATTGATTTATGGGTACTTACATTCTGGAAGACACTAGAGAATATAGGTGGGATAGTTTATAGTATTATTTGCTGCAACTTATTCTTCAGCCATCTCTGAAAATGGTTACCACAATGTACTTGTGCTTAGAGGATCAGTATTTGTGGATTAATTGATGAACATAATTGAATTTTACTCTACTTATCCTGGATTAAAATCTGCATTTCCTTTCTCTGGGATAATGATGAAGTCTACAATATTAATCTTGCTTAACTACTCATAGTTAATTGTGTGACATTCCTTCCTTGCATGGTGTTTGTTCTCATGGATTCATGACCTCCCATAGTTTTTGAAATGTGCACAGTTTCGCTGGAACACGAAAGATTGAATTAGATGTTGGTTAATGTTTATTGATGTGGCGGCTCATCGTTTTTTAGTATTGTACTCCCATTCTTATGCTCTGTTTTTGTAGTTCTAAGTATGGTTTTATGTCTGTTGTGTTTTTATGGATTGTATACATGACGAAAATAAGGCTTGTCTTTGTAATAGTGTAACAGAAGCGATTGAGTACATTTTTCATTGTGAAAAGCACAAAATGCAATCTTTTCGTTTTGTTACCATTTCTGTTGTTTTGTGGTGATATTTATGGTACATGGTTCTTTTTAAACAATTTATCCCAAATTTTTTATTGCCTCCTCACATGACATAGTATTCCTGATCTAATGACTGGGGCGGTCATGAAGGTAAGACCATTGATTGCCAGGGGTAACTCCTGTGCTGCATCAACGGGTTCCTTTTTGATAGGGGAGACTTCGTCTTCAGCCATTGCAGTTCCTATAGCTGTTGGCCGTCGTCTAGGGTCTATGTTTTTTGGGTGTGATTTTACCATTCTGGCATTGAATTGAGATCCTTCTATTGGGTAGAGGATTGCTTTGTATCACCGATACAGGATTTGGCAGTACATTGATATAGAGATGGGTATGGCGATACAACGATTGTCCAAAAACAAGGATATGGAGAAACACCGAATATATAAAATATATAATTAAAACAATTGCATTTGCATGTTCTCAGAGAAAGGCTCTAAAGGATTGACGCAATTTCAACATGACATATGATGGAATGGCCAAAGTTATGGAGTAAACGAACAAGTTGGCAATGAACTGACTGGTCAGTTGTCACCATAGCTAGAATACCTTGATCTCTTGATCTCCAGCGGTAGCCCAGCATATGAAGTCAAAAGTTCCAATGGGCAAGACCATGAGATCCAGGTGGCAGCACTTGCTTTCTGGACACACGCACTCCCAGTGGTGATGCTAGCCCCTGGCTGCATGTGCTCCTGTTGAGACAGTGACGCTTGCAGTCCCCTGGGGGCCACATGCAAGCGGTAGGAGCCAAGATAAGGCATCAGGTGTTTTTGGGTTGAGACTTGAGAGAATGGATGGGGTAATGCTGTTGGTCTTGATTTCTGAAAAGAGGTGCTACTGGGCTAGCATGTATATCAGGAAGATCTATCGTGCCATATTGAGCTGAATTTGTCATTTTTTATTTCATTTTCGCGATACGCGCATTGGGCCGTATAGCGATGTATCCAGATACTGTTATGGTGCCCTTCCTGGTGTATGGGTAATACATAGGTGGATCATATTGGCCAGAAGAGTTTTTGAGCCAGTTGAGATTCAGCCTAGAGATTTTCTGTGCATGGTTACAGTAGTTCCATTTCAAGTGAAGAGGCTAAAAGATCGGATTAGTAGGATTCCTGAAGTTTATTGGACTGTGACATTTGCATGCTTTTTTAATTTAAATTTTTTAAAAGTTGTCGATGCTAATTTACTTGTAAAATGTTTGGAGATGAAGATTTCTTTTTCGTGCATAATACATCTCCTTGGATGTCATTGAAATTCATGATCATGCTCTCACGTGAATCCCTGAATGGAGAATATGATGGTGCATTTGGTGATTTTGATTTTTTTTTTTTCAAAAAAAAGATACATAGTGTTGTGAACTGATTGTGGTTTGATTCGACATAATGGACATCCAACATAAGCACATGTCATGTTTACTTAACAAAAATTGTGTGATATGGTGATTGGGTACTTAAACCTTGGATGAAAGGTCAGAAAATGGGTGGGACAGTTGTCAGCTATTCTTAGTACAACTCTGCTCCCTCTTAAGGCCATGACCATAATTTACTTGTGATTTGAGGATGTGGAGGATCATGGTTAGAATTGAAGATTGAAGTTCAACTGTACTTTGGTACTTTATTTGTGGAGATTAAGGCTTACACTTTGTATTTCTAGGACAACATTGAGTGTGGCAACGTTTAGCCTATGGTCACTTATAATTATTTATGTTCAGTTTTCATTCTTTCATTGTCTAGATATGTTTGCCTGTAGAAATATCTTCCAATATCTTTAGTGGAGTCAATTAATTCTTCTTGTTCACTGCTGGTACAAACAACTCCAGAAGCCCATTTTACTCTTATCTTCAAGCTATATAGCTTCAGTTTAGCTTTAAAGAGCTGACACATGGAACGATAACTCAAAAGTTCTAAATAAATAATTCGATAAAAAAAGTTCTATATAGTTATGGAAAGCTCCCTGAGGACTGCAATTTTCATCCAATTATACTGATTTGACTCATTTTTCTTGAAAGGTGGCTTGATTCTTGATGGTTCAGTCAGTTTTTTGTTACTCCCTCCGTCCCAAAATAACTGTCGCTTTCGCTTCCCGAGAAACAAATGCCGGCAATTTTTATAAATAATAAATATTATCGATTAGTATCATAATTACTATCATCGGAAAGATCTTTGAATCTAGTTTTTTAACAAAATTATTCGAAGATATAAATATTGCACGTATTTTCTACAAATCCAGTCAAACTTGTGACACGAAAATTGAAAACGACCATTATTTTGGGACGGAGTAGTATCTTTTAAAACTCTACTACTATAAAGCAAACAAATAGCACTTCTGTGATTATTTCATGAATTAAGTTTAGTTTTGTCCTTTTTCTTTTCTTTTGGTGGAAATAAAAGCAACAAAAGCACTTGTAACCTTTGCTCAGTTTCACTTGCTCTCCTATTTTATGGTATTAGTTTTCTGTGCATGGTTCATTTTACATAGTTAGATTTAGAATTAGTGAAAAAATCATATATTACACACAGGAGCACAAACTAGATTTCTGCATTTCTGCTCTCTCCTTATCATCTCAACATCATATAACACTTTTCTGGTTTGCTGCATTTTTGCATTGAACAATTACTAATATTCTTATTTTCAGTCGCAGAGGCGATGTGGCAGATGAATTTAGGAGAAACCATGGAACTGGGGCCATACCCAGAGCGTGTTGGTGAGCCAGACTGCAGCTATTACATGAGGACTGGCATGTGCAGGTTTGGGATGACCTGTAAATTTAATCACCCAGGAGACAGAAAACTGGTAAAATCCATTCTTCTACCCTTCTTTCAGGCATTAGAGTATATAATCTTGTTATGCTTACAAAACTTTAATTGTTTGCTGTGTGGCTGCTTTATTTGATTCAGTTTCATATGGTTCTCATTTCTGAGGCATCTAGAATGGGTTCTCAATTCCAATCGTGTATGGTCATACGGATGTACTCAGAGCCTACCTGGAAGTTGCTTTATTACCAACTGATCCGAAAAATGAAAATGTTAGTACTAGGGTTGTTTGAAGTGTTTTGGCACTGAGGATCTATATATACTGTATTTGGAAATCTAACTTGATAGTGTGAATGTTAGAGTATGGCAGGAGGGGCCTATTGGGCCTGGTCTGGTGGTACAGCCCATTAGTGTTAAGGTTAATTAGAGACAAGGGTTGTTTGCTTAGGAGTCAAGTTAACCTCTCTATATAAGGAGAGGAGCTGTATCAATCTAAGGAAGCAAGAATTAAGAAGGAAAACCCTTTCCCTCTTGCCCGGCCATGGGCGAATGCCCCGTGGCTGTCTCTTTCTCGCCCTAGCCAATGAACAGTACCCGCGGGTACTGTAGCACCGCGGCCGCCGCCACTCCCTCAACTTGATCCCCTCAACCCTAGCAGCCCACATAATAGTGAAAGCTACTTGGCTACTGATTTTAGATTTTTCAGTTATAATTTTGAGTTGAAACTTAGCTTGGCAAGCTTATTTTCATACGTATTAGTAATTCTAGAATCTTCAACAAAACTTAGCTTAGCGAGCTAGTTTCATATGTGTTACTAGTTCTTCTATAGAAAAGTTACACCACTGCCATTTTCAAGCTATGTGAATTTATATATGCACCTTGCTGGACTGGCTTATCCATCAGCATTCTCATTACATCACATGATCGAGTTATCTTATTGAATAATGCCTGAAAAACTATCTAGGAAATAGGGGTCAATTCTTGATAGCTTGTACACATAACTTTTCAATCAAGATACCGTAACTTGACATTGAAACAAGAGTGTTTGGAGATGAAAAGTGATTGATTTATTCTAGAGACTAACTTGGATGCACATAGACCATAAGACTCAACTCACATCTTTAGTACGTCATATTAGTTACTTTAGTTGAACTGTGAATAAAAATAGAACTTATAAACTTGGAATATTTCATGAAAATTTGGTACTTGGAGATTACTAGTATTTGATGATGCTTAATATCTCGGAGTAGGGACATTAGCTTGGCTGTCAAAAAGTGAACTGTGGAGATTATTTGATGATGCTTTATAACTTGGAGCATAGACTTTAGCTTGGCTGTCAAAAAGTGACCTGTGAACACAATGCTGTCTAGATATTGGAATTTTGCCTCCTGTGGATGTAACAAGTTGCTTTGCTAGCATTAGGAGAACGGCTATTCAAGTGACATTCAGACAAATTGGGGGCATGAGAGCCATCTGCGGATCTGTCTCATGTTAGAGGCCCTATTATAGTCATCACTTTCCATTTTATTTTGGGCTTCTCGTCACGAGGTTATAGTGCACATGTTACTTGCTGCAATGTTTATTTCCTTGACCATTCAAATATATAGTTTGGTCAAATGAAATTGTACGGGGGTCCACTCATCATGAAAACATATTCAATCCTGTATTGTTTATGTTTTCACAACTACCTAAATATTTTGCAGCGTTAAGTCAGGTAAGAAAGTGGAAATGTTACAGTGACAACATGTTGCAGCATTAAGGGGTACTAGTTTTTCGTATTGTAGTGATTCCTTTACCAAGACTATTAGTTGCTCTGGTGTATTTTCTTGGGTTCATCTGTGAGAGCTACTCGTTGAGTAACATATCATGATTAACATGTAGATTGTTAATTTATTGCTCTTTCTTTTGTTGGAACATGCTTCTTTGTCCTACTGCTCATAATTTCTACCAAACATGTGAATAATGATTTTAGTGGTCTGACTATTAGGCTGTTGCTGCTGCAAGAATGAAGGGAGAATATCCTCAAAGAATTGGGCAGCCTGAATGTCAAGTGAGATTCCTTGCTTCTAGTTTTCCCCCTGTTTCTTTAGACAATGCAAAATATGATTGTTTATTTGTTTATTTATATCCACCTCTGCCTCAATGCTCAGGGGGGCCTACCATGAATTGTTACTTGAGATGTCTAGTTTAAGACTTCAGATCACTATTTTTGTTTTAAAAACGTTTAACTGTCATTGTCTTCTTGTGCATCGTACAGCTGCATATTGATAGGTCTTCACAGCAGTTTTTCAGTCAAATGAAAATATATAACACTAATAATACAGCATATGGTCCTGGAGTATGTGTTGTTATAGTTGAGCTTGATATCTCTTAGTATTAATTAATTTTATGCTGTTTCTTAGGGTTGCATAAATGGCGCTTATTGTGCTTTTCAATGCATTTATCATTCCTTTTTGGTCCATGCAGGAGTACAGTTGTAACCTTTTAAATGAGGTCACATAACATTCTCTTGATTGAAATTCTGACTCACATTGTTAGCTGTACTTGGTTCTTTAGCGAGTTTGCATTTTAATCCAAGTGTCAGTTGATTTAGGTTAATAAAATTGAATTGTGCATGCTCATGTTACAACTATATTTTTCTTGTCTGAATGATCTAAACTTTTTGTAATTAAGTTGCTCATACATTTTTTCTCCTTTTCTTTTCTGTGTGAGCATGTAATTTTTTGGAAAGTGTGTGGTTACATTATTGGTGAATTTGCATTTTTATTGTTTTCATATCCCCCCTTTTTAGTACTATCTGAAGACTGGCACATGCAAGTTTGGAGCAACTTGCAAGTTTCATCATCCCCGAGAAAAGGCTGCAATGGCAACTCGAGTTCAGTTGAATGAACTGGGCTACCCACTCCGCCCGGTTTGTTCTGAATTTCTATTATGATTCACAATGTTTCATGATATGGATGCATACTGTGTGCCACATTTCTATGCAACTTTTTTTGCAAGATTTGCGTCATTTACTTGAATTTTATTACTGCAGAATGAAAAGGAGTGTGCTTATTATTTAAGAACAGGGCAGTGCAAGTTTGGAAGCACATGTAAGTTTCACCATCCACAACCATCCACCATGATGGTTGCTGTACGTGGCTCTGTTTATTCACCTGGACAGTCTGCAACTTCTCCTGGCCAGCATGCTTACCAAGGGGCTGTAACAAGCTGGCCCTTGTCGAGATCTGCTTCTTTCATTGCAAGTCCAAGGTGGCCAGGTCATTCAAGTTATGCACAAGTGATTGTTCCTCCTGGGCTTGTTCAGGTCCCAGGGTGGAGTCCTTATGCTGTATGTTCCCTGACCTCTGTTTTAGTTTTTACATAGCCTAACAAGTTCATATTTTATCTCGTTATTACATGGCACCTACCCATTTGTTAATCAAGAATGTTCCTTAAGATTGCAACCTTGTTTGTAGTAAAAAAGAAACTTTGATTACATGTTACCTATACTGAACCGATAACAAGGCATAAATCTGACCGGTGTCAGTCCCTCTATCACTCAATTAACCCAAGACCTTTGGCTGCAGTTTTCTTTGTTTTTATTGGTTCCTTTTATTGTCCTTTATTTAGGTATAGAAATAAGGGTAATTTTGTTTATTCATTAGCTATGAAAATTCTTGTGCTCCCATTAACTGTTTGGTTTTTAATGTGTGAAAGTTCCAGGATTACAATAGATTATCTGAAGGTTTAATTTTTTGAGGCCAACCTGATTTAGCATGGAGTCAGCATAAATTTGGCTACTCTTTTTACACATCGATACATAAAAAGCACAACATCCTTTCCATTTTCTCTCCTTAATTCATGAACTTGAAGCATGCCCAGCTGATCAGCAGTATTTATTGGGCTTACTAATATCATGTCCTTTCTTCTTTCAACAAATAAATACATTAATTTAGTCCCTAAGTACCATCACATCACCTAACTATGAATACTAATGCCATCAACGTATCCTCCTAATCACCAAACATCACATTATTTAGAGCATGCATCTCTTGTGTACGATTGCTTGTGATCATAGCATTACTCTGACTGTTGTTACCCAATATTTTCGTCATGCTATGTGTTATGTACTTATATTACTCATTTCATTTGACCTTGAGAACTTGTGGTGATTATGGTGACGTACTTTTATTGTAACCATAATTGAAAAAAAACCTTTTTAATATTAGTGATAAAAGTTAAGCCCATGTGGACACTAGAATGAGGTATAAAAATGTTTCCATGATATGCAGAGTCAAATTTAACCATGATTTTAAAACTGTAAATAATTAGTCATGTGCTTATGTTATTCTCTGCCTTTGATGATATTTAGGGTTGGTATCCAGGGCTGACTAGTGGAGCAGCCATGTTAGGTGTCATTACTGTGATATTTCATTTCTAGAACACAAATCACATCTTAATCTAGAAATATTCCATGTTGAAAAACTAATCCAGAGGGATTCCTAATTCATGGTAGATACCTAAATTCTGTAGTGCCTTTTCATGACTATTTTGTTATAAAGCTTAGCATCTTGATAAGGATCGTTGTCTTTTTCATGTGAATTTTAGTTTATTTTCTTCCTCATGCTCATGCTGGTCTGCCTGCCTAGGGTAAAGCTCAGAGTTTGTACTTGGAATATGAATTATCTATAAGTCTTCTTGAAAGTTAATGGCTGCTCTTGAATCATTTTTGTAGTTTCCATGTAATTTACATCATTATTTTTTTTTTCAAATTTCTAGGCGCAGATTGGTTCTTCATCCTCGGATGACCAACAACGGACCTCTGGAACAGCTCAATACTATACTGGCTCTCGCCAGAGTGGAACAGCTGGCATAGGCGATCAAGGAATGTTTTCATCCTACCAAGCAGGTTCTGTTCCTGTTGGACTTTATGCAGTACAGAGGGAGAATGTATTTCCAGAGAGACCGGACCAACCTGAATGTCAGTTCTATATGAAGACCGGAGACTGTAAGTTTGGTGCTGTATGCAAGTTCCATCATCCCAGGGAGCGAATAATTCCTACTCCCAATTGTGCACTGAGTCCATTAGGCCTTCCTTTGCGCCCGGTAAGAGTTAGTATACATGTCAAGTATGTTCTCTCAGATGTCTTGCAATTTTTTGGGTAGATTTGTCTGGCTATCTTGGCTTTGTCTTTTTAATCTAACTAAAGCATATTGCTACTTGGGTTAATATAAGCTTGTCCGAGTATTGGTATTTACATGGCAGTGGTTATTCTAGGAAGAATGGAAGAATGACGCTCCCTTAGTGGAGATAGCTATATATAGAGAGCGTCATGGGCCATATGGGCCTATAGTAGATGTACAGTGAACAATCCCTTTCGACCCAAGGTGGACGTGGAGGATTTGAAGCTTTGAGTTTGATCAAGTGAAGCCATTGCTGCTCTCTAGTCTGTGCTTTAGTGAAAAGGTCGGCCAACTGCAACTCTGAGGGCACATACCGAAGAGTATAGAAGTTTAACACTGATATGCTTTGTTAATTCACACTTCACAGAGGAGAGGTGTGGCAATATCACAAAAAATACTACAACGATTGAAGCCATACAGTCTTTGTAGCAGCAGCAGCAGCAGCAGCAGCAGCAGCAAGTGCTCCAAGTTCTACCTCTATACTACAACGAGGTATCTAGAGTACTAGAGTAGAGTCTGAGTAAGCATGAAGTTGAAGTGAACTAGCACGAGCATAGAATAAACTTTGAGTTGATGTCAAGTATCGCATCGCGCGAAGTAAATTTCCAAAATGAATGGAAGTTGGAGTACTCACAAACTGATTGTGGACTGCGTGAGCAATATTAGGTTGCGTAACAGTGAGATAAACAAGGCTGTCCACAATATGCCAATATTGAGAGGGATCCTCAAGAGGTGCTCCATCAGTGGGACGAAACTGCAAGCGAAGATCTGAATCAAACAAGATCATGATTGTATTTGGACTGAGAGATAAAATCCCTTTGCAGAGTGAAAAACCTCAACCCCTTAGAACAGGAGAACCAAATCAGACATTTTTGCTCACTAAATTGATTCTTCGTACAAGATATGTGCTCTGCATCATCTCCCATAATCAACAAATCATCGGCGTATAGAAAAAGAAGCAACATACGTCCACAAGGATATGAATTAGTAAAGCGTCAGCAGCCCTAACAGCGCGTCCCCTTGGTGTGGAACATGGTGGCCTCACTCTCACTCTCGGTGGCCACGGTGGCGGCTCTCGTTGGTGAAGATCACAATGACCCCGAGGTGGCAGGGTTTGAAGGACAGGAACTGATCCTCGCGCCTCACAACATCGAGCTTCCTCTACAGGCCGTGCTTCGCCGCATGGAGGCCCTTGATCTTGCCCGCCACATTGTGGAGTTTGGGCATGCTGTCCCCGCTGTTGGTAGCAAACTCGGAGTCTGCTGCGCCAGCAGCGGCGTGGAGGAGGCGACCATCACCTAGCCATTACCTGTCGGGTGCCCTCCTCTCTTCTCGGTGTGACGCAGACCGTTGACCACCTTGCTGCCTTCTTGGTGCTGTGCAGCCAGCGCAGGCGCAACTCCGATTTTCTCGGCGCGATGAGTGGTGACTGTTGTTGTGCCTAGCTCACCCAGTCGGATGGGATTGGGCGCGGGCTTTTAGTTAGACAGGTTGGTTGTGGAGAACATGTACTGCCAGCTGCTAAGGTGTTGTCTCTTTGTGATGTCAGCCCATTTGCAGTAAATGAGACAAGCAGTGGCAGACTGCATTGAAAAAAAAAGGAAATGGGATCATGGGTGGATTAGATTAGATGAGTCTAACCCTAACAGCCTAATCCTCATCCTTGTCTGTGATACCATGTTACTAACCTAAGAAAGAGTGGAAAAACGATGCTCCATCAGTGGAGATAGCTATATATACAGAGAGCCTCATGGGCCCATAGTAGATGTACACTTGTCGATTCTTTGGTGTAAAATTCAATTGCTTAAGAGGTGTTTGCAGAAATTGTAATCCAGGGGTGTCCTTTCCCAACAGTTATTTCTCCTGGTTCTCTCCTGCATCTTAACTTTTAGAGTGACTGGCTGACTGCTAAACAGAATTCTTGCTTGGGGCTATACAGCTGTTCCAAGAGCCAATCTTGAATGAGATGTTTTGTGATGTACACTCTTAATGCAATGCTGCTAATTGAATTGGCCTTAAGTTTTAGGATTGGCATGGTATTATTTCATACAGTAGTTGCTATTTTTTATGATTCTTGGTCAATGCATTGCATGATGGCTTACTTGATCTGGCCATGGTTTGCTTGATAATTTTGTTTATTCTCTGTTAGTTCTGTTTCACTCATGATATGCAAAACTATTATCACACAGTTAAGCTGAACATGATCCACTTTTGTCCACACATTATTTTACTATATCTGATAACGACATGCTTGAGGAGCAGTATCTTGGGTTATGCACTGGATACTTCCCCATGGATTTTATTTGTAATATATACTGTCACTTATCCTTTTTCATTTTATTTATTGTGTACTTATTACCTATGGTTATCCACAGACTATGAACCTTAAAAGTAATGCCAAAGTTGATATCATGCAATACTTGACACTCGTGGTATAATGCAAACATGCTATACATACATGTTGCTTAAACATCTGTTTTTCATGTTACAGGGAGAGCCAATATGCAGTTTCTATAATCGCTATGGCATGTGCAAGTTTGGTCCAAATTGCAAGTTTGATCATCCAATGGGAAGTGCTATGTATGGCCATTCTTCATCACCAACTAGTGATGCACCAACTTCTCGGACGTATGCTCGCACATGTACCATCGCATCCAGAAGTATCACCTGACAGTGGCTCGGGAAGGTCTAGGAGGATTGCCCATTCTGATTCCCAGCAAATACCCTCTGTTGAAAGGAGCACTGAGAGAGAGGCGTCCTAAGCCATCCTCGGTGTCTTTGTTCATGCTGCCTCCCATTCTTGACTGGAGTAATTATCTGCAACAAGCCAACAACATTTGAGGATCCGAAGCTGTACAGGTCTTTTGCCTCACCTTTGAGCTTTACATACCGGAGCTTGCTTCAACATGTATTGCATTCAGGCAGGAAAAAGTTCTTGCCTGTTCAGGATGCTCATTTGTCCCCATTGAAAAAGGGAACAAACCTACCTTATTTAAACATATGTATGGAACCAACTCACCTCTGGACATTCAAACCGATTCGAGTAATGTGCCCTGGTCCCGGTGTTGTAGTTATAGAGCTGTGTTTCGATGGACAAAGCTTTTGCGAAACTGACTGGGGATGCGCAAGCATAACCTCTTTTGTTAATTATTATCTCGTTTCTTTTAGCATTTCTCTTTTCATAAGGGCAACCCCGCACTCTGAAAGTGTGCTGGTTGAACATTGGGAAATAATAGGTTGCCATCATATGCTCTTTATTACTACCCACCATATTTAAACTTGGTTACTTGAGTCATTTTTATCTTGGTGGTTGTGGCTTAGTCGGTCAATTTGCCTGGAAATTTTGATTCTACATCCTGTACAAATTGCCCTTGGTGCTTATCTGTGATTAAAATGCAAGATACTAATGATAGAGTGACGGTAGAGTTTTGATTCTGGACCATTGGTAACTTGTCCGACCATAAATAATATTGAGCGAAGTTCCACGGGGTGCCTCCGCTGCTGCTGCTGCTTCCTGCAATCCGGCTGCACTAGCGCTCCTGTCTAGCCAAATTTTGATGGAATTGATACAAAGTGTATTATGTGATGGTGACCATGAAAATTGATACAAAGTGTGTTATGTGTGAACGATTCGATGAGGATGGTGCCCATTTCTTTTTCAAGTGCAAAGGGGTTCGGCATATATGGATAACCCTGCAACTGGAAGCAACAAGGGAGGAATTAGTGGGGCTATTATCAGCCAGAGAAGTTGTGGAGGCAATTCTGAGGATGAAGCCGGAGATACAAAGGACAGTCATAACTCTAATGTATTCCTGGTGGTCTGAAAGATGCGGTGTAAGAGAGGGAGAGCAACGAAGAGATGGTGGCCGCCTGGCACAGCTGATTGGTTCTTATGCAGATGAATGGGCGTCCATCAAGCAGCCAAAAGAAGTGGCTTCTCAGTCGCAAGCGACATACTCTGAAGATTAATTGTGATGGTGCTTTCTTCCCAAATACACGCTCTGGTGGTTGGGGCTTTTTGATACGGGAGTGGGATGGAGGGGTAATATGCTCAGGTTATGGAAAACTGGTGAATGTTAGCGATGCTCTTCATGCAGAGTTGGTGGCATGCTTACAGGCGCTGCAGCGAGCAGCTGACATGGGAGTTCAGAGAATTTTGGTTGAGACGGATGCATCCATGATTGTGCGCGCAGTGAGCTCTGGAGATTATGATCGATGCTCGGCCGGAGGTCTCCTGTGGGAACTCAAGAATCTGCTTAGGAGTAATTTTCTTTCGTATAAGGTTGCTCATGCACCACGATCCTGTAATATGGCCGCTGATGGCCTCGCTGCCCTTGGGGCGAGTTTGAGTCAGGGTGCTAGCCCAATATGGGACAGCATTCCAAATTGTATTCCTGACTTGGTCGCCAATGATTTGGCGTCGTATTATGAGTAATGGAGATCGCTTCCATGATAAAAAAAATGGGAAATTTGGCTAGACACCTATATCCTCTGCTCAGACGTCACCCTCCGTTTTCATCCGACTGTTTCCTCCCATGCCGTACGGAACGGCCCACTTCAGCCTCCACCATGCAAGTCCTGACGGCGCAACTCCCTGCCCAGCGGCAGCTCCCCCTGGTGCGGCGTGAGCTCCTCCCTGGCCTAGCATGAGCCGTTCCCCGCGCTGCTCTGCCCCGCCACGCGAACCGCTCTGCCGCGCCGGCACTCTGCCCAGCTGCGCGGGCCGCTGCTCCGCCGCGTCAACTGCAACACTGTCCTGGCCGTGCGTGCGAATCTCATAGCCAGAGCTCCACAGTTAAATTGATCTTGTGAGAGCCAGAGCTAGCCCTTTATTAGTTCTTTTATAATTGAATGTAGTGGTTTCATGAGACAACCATTCCCATCATCAGATTTCAGGCATTCCATAGCTCCTCAGACCTCACTTACTTCCTGGATCATTCAGGCAGCCAGGCAGCTACACTATTTTTCATATCTTTAAATGCATTAGGAAATGTGAGCTCCAGCCAAATGCATCTCGTGTCTGCGCTCCTCTGGTTGATGCGTGTGAGATTGGTTAGTTTCCCATGACCATAGTCGTTGTCAGCAAGCAACACTAATATCACCAACTAATATCACCAACTCCAATCAATGCTATATATATTATTCAATCACGTGTGCACGTACTATTTAGATATATCATTGGATTCATATTCATCCGGGACGACGCTACGTACAAACTGGTATCTCCAACCGTGCTTGTATATATTCGATCAAAAAAGTTAAATATGAGTTTCTAAAAAGTATATGCTGCCAAATAAACTTTTCTAAAAAGAAGCATGTACGAGTTATAGTTAATATTACCAACTTCTTCCAAAATAGTACAACTACATACTTGCACGATATCTGTCCAACCTATAATGTCCTTTTGTCCCGGTATAAGGACCTCCAATGCCTATACTCACTCCATTCAAATTATAAGAGGTTTTTGATTGTTTTATATACATCACTTCCACTATGCATCTGGCTAGATACCATGTATATTTTGATACTTCACAAAAGTAACGTATCTAAAAAGCTATAATGTCTTATAATTTAAGATAAGGCTACTAATTTTCACAAATCTAAGTAGTTTCCCTTTGTTCATGTGTGAAAATTCATGAAATCCAAACATTTAATTAGTTTGTTAATGATTACAATTTTTCTGAACTAATACGGTTTGTTAGTTATATGAAAATTCTAGTTTTAGTTATTTTTCTCAAAAGGTGATGACGGAATATATATACACTAATTATAGTTTCAAAGGTTACCTTTCAAGTTTCTTGTTTACATATGCCATCTTTTAAAAAAAACATAGTTAACATATAGACACTAAAACATGCATGCTCTTATTCAAATTTTAATTCTCACTAGGACAAAAAAAAACATTTCTAGTGGTGATTGTTTTAATTTTATTTTCCATGTCATGACTCCTAGCCTCGCATATTGTGTTCTTAACACTATGCGGACGCTCACTTAGTCACTTGTGACCAGGAATAGCATGATACTTCATAAAAAAAAAAGAATGCAATTCTAGGATAGTGTCATGTTAAAGTAAGTCAAGTTTGACTAAATTTGTATACTTTACCAAAAACGTACCTTTAGATTCTATATGAACAAACTTTTCATAATGTAGTTATTTCGCATAATAAACATTCATACTTTTTAACTATAAGTTTGATAAAATTTTAGGCACTTTAATCAAGAATACACATAGAATTGTATTGTTTTCTTTGGGACAAACATAATATCCTTTTACATTAATTTTTTGAAATCTTGTATTGTGTACTTTGGCCCCTAAATAAATTGGAATGAAAAAGTTCCAACTATAAAAGTTTAATGTCACACCCGGTTTTCAAGGACCAAAACCGGGCTCGCCATATGTGCGCCTGTGAAGTCCACACATACAACAACGAGAAAAGAATAGTATCAAAATCAATGTTACATAGCATAAACATCGTACATTTAGCACTTACATCAAAGTTACGCGGAACGGATACTCGATCTCTCTTTAGGCTCCATCTTCACGAGGGGACGGTTGACTGGGGATATCATATGCCTAGCACGCCTCGTAAGAACTCACTAGCTCCACCTTCCGATACCCATCCGGGATTTTCCAAAATTGAAAGTAAAGCAAGCGTAAGTACTCCACGTACTTAGCAAGTATAGCACAGGGTTAATGAGGCTCAAAAGGCTGACACGGTTATACCGCAGTTAGCTTTTAGGATTATCACTTTTAAGCAGTGGTGTAGCATCAAGATTCATCATTCTCCCTTAATTACACATGATCAAGTAAGCATGATTAATGATTAGCATAAACATGTCATTAACAGTAAACATCATCATTTATCATCATCATCATCATCATCATCTATTCCATGAGGGTCCAAGGCCGCTCGTGACCGTGAGCACGGCTGATATATCAGTTTTTAACACACTCTACAGAGGTTGTACACTTTCACCATGAGTCGTGATTTACCCCTTTACCCGAGGTAGCTAGCCTCTTGACCCACTTCCAAGGAAGGTCGACAGGGTTCACTATGAAGTCTTTCAAAGGTTCGTCTAACAAGTTAGGGCCGCTAGAGAGTGGCCTATGGATATAGAGCCCCCCTTCCGTATGGTTCAATGACACACAGCCTGCACACATAGGGACAGAGGCCGCG
This sequence comes from Chrysopogon serrulatus, assembly GCA_015844335.1. Classification (NCBI taxonomy): domain Eukaryota; kingdom Viridiplantae; phylum Streptophyta; class Magnoliopsida; order Poales; family Poaceae; genus Chrysopogon; species Chrysopogon serrulatus. Next base: position 48,976 of record JADLZL010008110.1, read on the forward strand.
ACTACACCCAACCCGGTTACACCCTCGAATTAGCGCCCTTTCGGGTAACCACTAACAAGTTAGAAAAGGTCCTTATACTCAACTAAAGCCAGAGCCATATAGCCCTCATGGTTTAATCTTGTAAATCCCGGATTGTCGCCCCACGATAAGTCCTTATGGAGAGGAAGCTAGCACACCATCCCAAAGTGCACTAGTCCCCCTGTCAAAGATAATAACAAAAACATCTTTTATGGTTTATCGCATAATCCATCAGTCAAGTTACAAGATCATGTTAACAATTGAGCACTAGCATCTCTATTTAATGCATCACATCTCATAGGTGTCAAGGAATAGGGATTCAAATCTACATTATGATCTCTATGGTTACCAAGGTTGACACATGCATATGATTAAAGTGATTAGGGTGAATAGGAATCAAGGATGATCCTATGATATACTTGCCTGATACACTTGCTCCAACTTCCATGTACTTCGCTTCTTGTCATCACCTTCTGATCTTCAATGCTCACACATTGTCCTCGTTCTACTCATAGCAAACACCAAGACCACATACAAGCAAACAGACATAGGCAACTAAGAACATGCACCACACACAAGATAAAACAACGTAGTAAAAACAGAGGTTGTTGCTACGATCTTGAGATCATAAGAAACACCGAGATCGAAGCTACCGTTAAAAGAAACGACTACCGAGAGATTTTATATTATAAAAAAGAAAAGAAGTAACTACGGGCTTGATTTATTTTAGTTAAACAAAAATATTAAATAGTCATTAGTTCAGATTGCACAAGTCATTATTATACATAAACCGAGTTGAAACTAATCATTATTTTATTTTACAAGTATTCTCATATAATTTGTTAAGCAACTTAAGCTTTGTCTTTGTAAAAAAATAAACATATGAGAATAACTAAAACAGGCTATATGTGAGGCATGTTTAAGCTAAGAAAATTAATAATTGGAAATCATATTATTATTGGAAATTAATCATATTGACTTTCATGTACAAAACATTAAAGTTAAACTCCTATATTTCTTTTAATTAGAACTAGTTGCATAAAGTATTAATCAGTTTAATATTTAGCTATATATGGAAAACATGTGACATGAAAAACATCGACACTAGCACGTAAATCACATCTTCACGAATCTAATGCAACTGAAACGGATCGAAACGGAATTAAAACGATTAAACGGCATAGGTTTTACTAACCAGTGGCAAACTTGTAATTATCCTATCTTCTACCTCCATCCATCTCCATCACGTGAACCGGCAATAGCCATGGAGATGGAGGACTGGAGGTGCTGCTGCTGCTCAACGCAGGGGATGGGGAGGGGCCTCTGTTGACCGGGCGGCGGCATGGCGCGGGCGCCCAAGCACGCGGGGCCGGGTCAAGGGGCCCGCCGGCCGCGCCATGGCGGTGGCGGTGTCCACACCCCGAAAGCAGACGCTTTGCTCCCGCAGGTTCGAGGGCCCTGGCACCCGATGGGGAGCCACATGGGGTGAGGGGCCTCGGCCGAAGGGCCTGCTGGCTGGCCGGCCAGTGGAGGCGCAGCACCAGGCTGCACGCAGCCCCGCCTCATGGTGGCCGGAAAACGATGGAAGAAGATGGCGCCCATGGTGCTCCTCGCCGGAAAAACACACCAGAAACAAAGAACCAAGTGGGAAACGGTCAAACGGACACGGATTTAGACAAACAAGGACACTGCGGCGTAGAGAACGACGAGACGAACCTCGTGATGGAGGCGGTTTTTCGCCGGAGACGTCCGAGATGGCCGGAAAAGCTCGCCGGAGTTATGGCGGTTTTGGAACTTCGGCGCTAGATCCGGAACAACAGAGCGACGGTTCGCGAAACGGGCTGTACTTCTGGAATGAGAGCGAGAAGGAGAACGTCGGCATGTATATATGTCCGCGGTTTGACGCCAGGGGAAAAATTCAGGTATTTTTATAATTTCGAAATTACAAAAAAACATTTCCAGTTCAAAAACAATTCCGAAAATGCTGAAATCGTTTCGAATCACCGAAAATATTTCTAAAACTCCAAAAATTACAGAAAAATACCAATAGATAGATAGGAAGGTAATGAATTGAAATACAGTATTTAGAGACCATGAAAAGAGATTCTAGAGCATCTATAAATTAGATTTTGCTATAGAAAAAAATGAGAAATAGTTCTTGAAAAGCCCGAAAAATCTCTAGGAAAGATCGAACGAAATCTAATCATGTTATGAAAAACTTATCACATACAAAAAAAACACCAAAATCAAACAACAACCAAGTACCACATCAGAGAGAGCCCTTCAAATTAATTCTAAAACATTTGAAAATCAAAATTTTATTTAAGAAAAGTATATAGAAACTTAAACTAATGTTGATAAATTTTATCAAATATGGAAAACATTCATTGATTTATTGTTTTTAAAGCACAACCCAAAATTAGAAATTTTGGGGTGTGACAAACTACCCCACTTAACATGAATCTCGTCCCGAGATTCAAAGAGACTTGGGTGAAAGATAAAGCTGATATTTGAGTCTTCGTGCTTCCTTGATTTAAGATTGATGAGAGAAGATAAGGATGATAAAGATCAACAAGGCTTTTAGAGAATGCTACCCCACTTAACAAAGGTTTGCTTATCTTCGAAACTTCTTCTTCAGAGCACACATGGATATAGACAAGCATGCAAACAACACACCAGACAAGACATGCACACCACACATCATCGATACTAAACGTGTTTTTGGAACAATGATGGACATCCTAAAAGGTAGGTTGCAGATGATAAAAGGCCACCAACAATTTAAACCAGGTGCGATAAGACAACTTAGTAAAACAACATTAACAATAAATCAAAAATATAAGCACAAATAGCTCAAAGGAAGCTATTAAGGAGTAAAGACAATATGACAAGGATAAGAAATTGTCAAAAAAATGAGCCAAGGTCTTGGGAAAATGGTTTTATAGTAAAACAAGTCTTAAAAGACGATCAGTGCTAACTAGGCATACGTCCTACAGTCAACATTGCTTTGATACCAATCTGTCACACCCGGTTTTCAAGGACCAAAACCAGGCTCGCCATATGTGCGCCCAGGAAGTCCACACATACAACAACAGAAAAGAATAGTATCAAAATCAATGTTACATAGCATAAACATCGTACATTTAGCACTTACATCAAAGTTACGCGGAACGGATACTGATCTCTTTAGGCTCCATCTTCACAGGGACGGTTGACTGGGGATATCATATGCCTAGCACGTCTCAGAAGAACTCACTAGCTCCACCTTCTGATACCCATCCGGGATTTTCCAAAATTGAAAGTAAAGCAAGCGTAAGTACTCCACGTACTTAGCAAGTATAGCACAGGGTTAATGAGGCTTAAAAGGCTGACACGGTTATACCGCAGTTAGCTTTTAGGATTATCACTTTTAAGCAGTGGTGTAGCATCAAGATTCATCATTCTCCCTTAATTACACATGATCAAGTAAGCATGATTAATGATTAGCATAAACATGTCATTAACAAAGTAAACATCATCATTTATCATCATCATCATCATCATCATCTATTCCATGAGGGTCCAAGGCCGCTCGTGACCGTGAGCACGGCCGATATATCGTTTTTAACACACTCTACAGAGGTTGTACACTTTCACCATGAGTCGTGATTTACCCCCTTTACCCGAGGTAGCTAGCCTCTTGACCCACTTCCAAGGAAGGTCGACGGGGTTCACTATGAAGTCTTTCAAAGGTTCGTCTAACAAGTTAGGGCCGCTAGAGAGTGGCCTATGGATATAGAGCCCCCCCTTCCGTATGGTTCAATGACACAGCCCGCACACACATAGGGACAGAGGCCGCACTACACCCAACCCGGTTACACCCTCGAATTAGCGCCCTTTCGGGTAACCACTAACAAGTTAGAAAAGGTCCTTATACTCAACTAAAGCCCGAGCCATATAGCCCTCATGGTTGTCTTGTAAATCCCCGGATTGTCGCCCACGATAAGTCCTTATGGAGAGGAAGCTAGCACACCATCCCCAGTGCACTAGTCCCCTGTCGGCATAATAACAAAAAACATCTTTTATGGTTTATCGCATAATCCATCAGTCAAGTTACAAGATCATGTTAACAATTGAGCACTAGCATCTCTATTTAATGCATCACATCTCATAGGTGTCAAGGAATAGGGATTCAAATCTACATTATGATCTCTATGGTTACCAAGGTTGACACATGCATATGATTAAAGTGATTAGGGTGAATAGGAATCAAGGATGATCCTATGATATACTTGCCACGATACACTTGCTCCAACTTCCATGTACTTCGCTTCTTGTCATCACCTTCCGATCTTCAATGCTCACACATTGTCCTCGTTCTACTCATAGCAAACACCAAGACCACATACAAGCAAACAGACATAGGCAACTAAGAACATGCACCACACACAAGATAAAACAACGTAGTAAAACAGAGGTTGTTGCTACGATCTTGAGATCATAAGAAACACCGAGATCGAAGCTACCGTTAAAAAGAAACGACTACCGAGAGATTTTATATTATAAAAAGAAAAGAAGTAACTACGGGCTTGATTTATTTTAGTTAAACAAAAATATTAAATAGTCATTAGTTCAGATTGCACAAGTCATTATTATACATAAAACCGAGTTGAAACTAATCATTATTTTATTTTACAAGTATTCTCATATAATTTGTTAAGCAACTTAAGCTTTGTCTTTGTGTAAAAAAAATAAACATATGAGAATAACTAAAAACAGGCTATATGTGAGGCATGTTTAAGCTAAGAAAATTAATAATTGGAAATCATATTATTATTGAAATTAATCATATTGACTTTCATGTACAAAACATTAAAGTTAAACTCCTATATTTCTTTTAATTAGAACTAGTTGCATAAAGTATTAATCAGTTTAATATTTAGCTATATATGGAAAACATGTGACATGAAAAACATCGACACTAGCACGTAAATCACATCTTCACGAATCTAATGCAACTGAAACGGATCGAAACGGAATTAAAAACGATTAAACGGCATAGGTTTTACTAACCAGTGGCAAACTTGTAATTATCCTATCTTCTACCTCCATCCATCTCCATCACGTGAACCGGCAATAGCCATGGAGATGGAGGACTGGAGGTGCTGCTGCTGCTCAACGCAGGGGATGGGAGGGGGCCTCTGTTGACCGGCGGCGGCATGGCGCGGCGCCCAAGCACGCGGGGCCGGGTCAAGGGCCCGCTCGGCTGCGCCATGGCGGTGGCGGTGTCCACACCCCGAGCAGCACGTGCTGCTCCCCGCAGGTCTGAGGGCCTGGCACCCGATGGGGAGCCACATGGGGTGAGGGCCTCGGCCGAAGGGCCTGCTGGCCGGCCAGTGGAGGCGCAGCACCAGGCTGCACGCAGCCCCGCCTCATGGTGGCCGGAAAACGATGGAAGAAGATGGCGTCCATGGTGCTCCTCGCCGGAAAAACACACAGAAACAAAGAACCAAGTGGGAAACGGTCAAACGGACACGGATTTAGACAAACAAGGACACTGCGGGCGTAGAGAACGACGAGACGAACCTCGTGATGGAGGCGGTTTTTCGCCGGAGACGTCCGAGATGGCCGGAAAAGCTCGCCGGAGTTATGGCGGTTTTGGAACCGGCGCTAGATCTGGAACAACAGGAGCGACGGTTCGCGAAACGGGCTGTACTTCTGGAATGAGAGCGAGAAGGAGAACGTCGGCATGTATATATGTCCGCGGTTTGACGCGGGAAAAATTCAGGTATTTTTATAATTTCGAAAATTAAAAAAAAACATTTCCAGTTCAAAAACAATTCCAGAAAATGCTGAAATCGTTTGAATCACCGAAAATATTTCTAAAACTCCAAAAATTACAGAAAAATACCAATAGATAGATAGGAAGGTAATGAATTGAAATACAGTATTTAGAGACCATGAAAAGAGATTCTAGAGCATCTATAAATTAGATTTTGCTATAGAAAAAAAAAAATGAGAAATAGTTCTTGAAAAGCCCGAAAAATCTCTAGGAAAGATCGAACGAAATCTAATCATGTTATGAAAAACTTATCACATACAAAAACACCAAAATCAAACAACAACCAAGTACCACATCGAGAGAGCCCTTCAAATTAATTCTAAAACATTTGAAAATCAAAATTTTATTTAAGAAAAGTATATAGAAACTTAAACTAATGTTGATAAATTTTATCAAATATGGAAAACATTCATTGATTTATTGTTTTTAAAGCACAACCCAAAATTAGAAATTTTGGGGTGTGACATTTAACAATTTCAAAAAATGAATATCAAGATATGAGTTTTTCAAAACAAATATTTATAAGTCTAAATTTTTTTAAAAAAAATAAAAAACTTACCAACCATGAAATTATAGATTGTATTCAAAACTACACCATCAACATTTTAGTTTTTCTAAATTTAAAATTTAAAACTCAAAATCTAAGAACTTATTAAAACAAAATTTTGGGACTCTATACAATTTAAAAATAAAAAATTATCAACTATGAAGTTGTAGGTTGTGTTGAGCTCTAAGATTTTGTTATAAATATTGTTTTCATCTGGATCATATATATGAAAAGCAATTAATTTTTTGACAACTAGTTATAGAGGCAATACCCATATAGATTGCGTCCAAAAATTTCTATTTATAGAGGGACCTAATTAGGAAGCCCTACTACAGAGGCGACATCACAAGACGAGCACCTTTATAAATATTTGATTAATTGGGACAATAATCATGGGTTCACCTCCATAAATAATTAAAAGAGAGAAGGGTGTTTTCCAAGAACCCATTTAACCATTTACAAAGGTAGCTCTGAAGTTATGCAGTACTACCAAACACAAAGATTCCTACAAACCTCATCTTTTATGGGGCACTATGGAGTGCTTAATGAAAGTGTACATTATGTTTAGGAAGATCTACTCTTTCAGGATAAATGGTATGCATGCAGTGCACATGGTATACTGTATAATTGAGGTAATTGAGGTGGAGAAATTAAATTAAGTACATGAAGCGTAATTATTTCTTTAAAAAGTACAAGAAATTGTAATAGGACTTTCTGCAAAAAAAATTAAATCTTAAGTGAATAAGGATTTAATAAACTGCACTGAATATTGATCAATTTATATATTTGTTTGACAATTCCTATTTACAGTAGTGTTTTATCTTGCTTGTATACTATTCCTCATTTGGTCGAATAATGTACAACCACATACTAAATGTTTATTCTCTATGTGACTAATAGAGTTTGAGATTTAGTCCTATGAACCCAAGCTATGCTTAAACAATTTCATGGAGACTATCCAGGCTATTCACACTTGAGAAATCCCTTACCTCTCAAATAGCTTGTTCTTAATACCAGCACATTGATGATAATCATAAAATTGAGATCCAGCCCCTCACACATATTTAATTTCCATCATATTGCTGAACCTGATAAGCTATTTAATTCCATGTTGGCAAATGGTCGCTGTCTTGCACTTTCATGTGGCAATACATAACATGGAAGAATTACATTATTTTCAATCAGTCTTATGCTCCAATGAAAATGGCGTGAGACAAAAATGGCCATCATTATATAGCAGCCAAGCAAAAGAATAAACACAAGCTCCATCGCCATATTTTTCTAGTTCTACAATCTATAAATACGGAACATCTTAGCGATCAAGACATTATAATCTCACATCCATAATACACCTCCCCTTATTGCTTCTAAACATCATAGCCATGGCTTATTATGCAATTGCTCCTCTTCTGTGCACACTCCTGCAATATGAGTTGTACATGCAACTATACATAACCCAAGTATACAGCGGACCCAATGCAAGCCAAGACCAAGTCACAGTAATCAATGTAAACCCTCCTTCAGGATTTGGTAATGTGGTCGTTCATGATTGGCCAGTAACTGATGGACTTGGTCCCAATGCAAACATTGTTGGACATGCACAAGGTCTTCAAATCCAGTCAAGTCGAAAACGCTATCTATGGTTAGTACACCTCTTTCAACCTAGTGTTCGGGGGTTCAAGGTACTTTGATCAATCCATTCTTAAATTATTCTTTCACAATTCTCAACGAATTCATGTAACTTTAATCTATATCTCTTATAAAGCTAATCGCCACTAGCATTCTATTTCGACATGCAAGCCATCCACATCAGTAGCTCACTAGTGCATGCAATTATGACATCGGTCGTTCACTAGCTATTCATGCTACAAGTCACATCATTCATTAGCCTACATTTTATTCGTCCACACAAACATACCACACTATGTACTAAAATTTATTCATGATTCCTAGAGCAAAACATAGGGTATGTATATATATAGTATGCTTCTACAACATTTTTTTTCTTTGTACACTTTTCATCATCAATAAAAACAATATCGTCTAAGTATCTTTGCAGTGTTTCTAACTATTATTATTGTGTATTGGTAATGACTTGGATATATTTGTGGTACCCATGTTATTGAAGCTTAATCCATATGCAAGGCATGCAATTTTGCAAGCATAACTCTTCAAAAAACATTTTAAAAGGGACCAAGTACATTGTCATAAATGTATCTAGAAAACATCATGATGGAACCTAGGTTCTTTCAACTATTAATTCTTATTTTTCTTGTAAATAGCATTCCTAGGCTGCATTAATTGATTCTTTCCATAAGATACTGGGTGGTATGTTTCAATCTTCATTAATCATTTAGTTCATCCTTGCCACCATATATGTCTTGTCTTTAAATATTTGCTGAAGTATATATTGAATATCATTTATGTTCATAAAAAAGGTTTAATGGATCCATGCTTCAAGTGGTGGGGATGGCTCCAGGATATGGAAATTGGAGCATTATTGGAGGGTCTGGAGAATTTACAATGGCGCGTGGTGTTGTTAAGAATCAAGTAGTCCAAGATGTTAAAGGTGTTTCGAGGATTTATAAACTCAACATACATGCATTCTACACTCCAATAAACTCCTCAGTGGTAAGTATAGTAGCTCTGTATATATAATTATTCATTTCATCTTTTGAGGAATAATAGCATCTCTAGATGCTACCTGTGTTAATCCTTTTCAAATGCTTTAGAACATTCTTTTGCATGTGGATTGTTTAGTTTGATGATTTTTTTTGTCTTGTGCTATAACTATGATTATAATATAGATTTCTAACAACACATTACCATATTAATGCCGAAGCCTAATTGACATAGGGAAATTGTTTCAATACAATGACTTATTCCTTACATTCCAAAATAAAAGTTTATTTTTGTTTTGCCCTAAGTTAATCTGTCATAAGTTTGACAAAGTTTATACAAACAAACAATATCAAGTGCCATCATTAGATCCACTATTGTCAAATATATACTTTTATGATGTACTTCTTTAATGTGGTAAATGTTAATACTCTTTTTTTACAAACATGGTCAAGTTTATGATAAATTCGACTTAGGACATAATACAAATGCTTACATTTGAAGATGAAGGGGCTATTGTTATAGTTTTGTATGTAGGGACGAGTTAGTTAGACCCTGTCATGGGGGTTATCCTGACCTTGATGAGGCTTTTTGGTAAATTTAGTGAAAAATCGTTATTATGCACTGTTCTACAACACTAAAGGCCCTATCCTAAATTGTTTTAGACCCAATAATGTTTGGCTAGCTTCTCTCCTAACATGTTAAGATGGGGATGGTTGGACCTTGGAGTGAACCGCATCCGAACCACTGATCCATCTCGTTACTATAGGCGCATTGGTTGCTCCATTTCTATTAGCTACTGAACCCTGGAGCACCAATGGATATTACGGGTCACAGTCGCCACCAGCTCGAGCTAAACCAATATGAGCCCAAGGGCGCAGGCGGGGCACATCCGGCGGCCGGCGCTGAACGACTGCGCAGCTTTAGGTCTAGCCATTGATGACCACCTTGCTCTGCTCGCTCACGTCGAGAACCACTCCGGCCGGCGGGAACTCCTTGCATCGTTAGTTGCCCCACGCAGCAAGGGTCTCCCGGCTGATGCCCTAGACATTGACGGGCATGCACGTGCCCGCCGGGACGTCGTATCCCACCGTCGTGTGCTCGCGCGACACCCGCGGATCAGGAGCGGCACCACCGGGATCGTCTCCTTCGCGACGACGTCGGTGCTGGCGCGAATGGGAAAGGAGGTGGATCGAACTGTTGTATCCTTTGGTTACATGACTTTTAATCCATACAACCAGAGCTGCTATTTGGATCCAAAAAGGAGCCCATTTGGATAGAAATTATGGTTCAGCTCGATGAACCGACGGGTCGAACTGATCCACCCCCATCTTGACTAACATGGTGATATAGGTAGAAATGCCAATTTATAGATTAGGTTACATCATAGAATACAATCATTGCACAAACATATAGGCAAGATTGAGTGGAAACCTCTTGTGAAATAGTTAAATAATATGTAACAATTATTGCCACTTTTATATTTGTATATATAGTGACCATAAGATACTCACTGTGGCATAGTTTGCCGGCCAGTGAATGTTAGATACCATGTGGGCTTACAATCTGCAGACCTTTTGAATTTAGTGTCGAGGGGGTATAATAATGTATCTAGTAGGCTCCTAAGAGAGTAATATTATAGGAGAAAAAATACTCATCAGAAATCTCTCCTTGAAAGATGCAATTGTCAGCAAAGGTATACAACAATTGGCAAAAATGTAGTCGTGCTATCAGCTATCACCAGCCCACTAAGTAGGACATCTGGACATGAATAATTAACGGGTGTTTGCTTGCTTAGGCAAGTCTTAGTGGTGAGTTTAATTTTATTGTTTCCATGACTGCCATGTCATATAGTTTTAAATAAAACTTGGATGAAACTTTCACTGTCAATGCATAGTTTCATTCTCTAGTTTCATATGTATTTAATTTCATGACTCATAGAGAGTTATTGGTACTTGTACCAAGAGAGTGTCATCCACTGACATGACACTCATTTCTTCTCTCTCTTTTTAAATACACTGCCATGTCATTAAATATACTTATGTGGCAACGTATGTAATGTGAATGAAACTCGCATGAAACTCCCACTGAGACTGGCCTTACGAGCATTCTTGCCTGGTCCGAGTGTCCTTCTCCCCCAGACGTTTGATTTCATGCACCTTGGCGGTGAGGATCGATGCAAGGCGGGCATTTTGCCTGGGAGACCACAAACCAAACAGACCGTTAGTGCATGCCAAGGTGTACATATGGTGGAATTTGTTTTCCCGAGCAAATTAAAGCATTTCAGAAGCCTTATATCTTTTCTTCCCAATCCATCTATACATCTTTTCTTCCCAATCCAGCAAACCCAAACCATGACATCTACATTAGCCTTATTCGTTATTGGTATACTAACTACCAGCATTATTAACACTACAATCGTGTAAAGTATGATTTTCAATAGTAGTCATTGTTGCAGGAGTCCTATCCAAAGGATGCCAATACTACCTAACCCTCCAATAAGAAGTTAATAAGGCCACAAAATTTCATTGCTTTTATTTCCCATGGAATATCAATGAAGATAGATTCATTGCAATAATTGGCACTAAGGAAACTAAAAGTCAATAAATTCACGTAGCCTTAAAAATCCAATCATATTATATCTATCATTTGTTTTCTCGAATACGCAAGAAAACTGCATATATTTGCATTAAAAGAGGAAAAAAAAACCCCTATAAAAAAGCCTGCCGCCCCCACTCTGGCCCGAGTTTAGTAGTTGTGTGCTAACGTCATGAATGAATAATATTACCAAGCTTTATGGGTTAATGCACTAGTACATGTACACTCATCGGTACACACAAATCACTTTTAAGGATTTTTCATATAATTTATAAATTTAACTTTTTCTATATATGGACTTGCCTGCGAAAGATGTTCAACATTTCCTAATCAATGTTACATAATTTCTGGTCAACCACACTGTCCGCAATTATAACTGTGTTGCCATCCCTACCGCTCACTATACCCTTGTGCAGATTAGTTGCAATTCGTGGAAGCAAGGCCTTGGTTCACAAGTTGGATCTGCGACGTTAGCTTGATGTCGACAAGATTGTCAATGTTTGACTTAATCCTTTTACATTCAGGTTTGTTCCCCTGAATATGGGTGATTTGCTCGGCGATACAAACTATGAAATATGTATTTCCCATTATTGTTTCTTTTAGCTCTTGATCTATCTGTCATAATATCATGTATTTTCCATAACTGGAGTTCAATGGTACCTATTGTAATAAAGTGGATATTTACCTGTTTGAAATGCCTACTCCCTGTTACTCAAAAAAAAAAAAAAAAAAAGAAATGCCTACTCTCTCTGTACCTAAATAACCTAAATAAGGGTCGTTTTAGATGTTCTACCACAAGTTTGATTTAATTTATAAAGAAAATACATGTAATATTTATATCTCTAAATAAATTTGTTAACAAACTTGATTTAAAGACCTTTCCGATAATACTAGTTGTGTAGCATAAATATTAATATTTTTAATATAAAATTAGTCAAAATTATTTTTTGAGAAGCGAGAATAATTCTTTTGTAGGGACTGAGGGAGTAGAATTTCTGCTTCTTACACATTCTACCCAACTACTCAAATTAAATTGTTTGTTTGTGTCAGATCATGACACTGCTACAGAAAACTTAACCGGGACGATCAAAACTGGTTAACCGAGGCAGTTTTCCCAACCGCCTCGGACAAAAGGTCACGACTACTTTACAAGAACCGCCTTAGTTAACGATTTTAAAAAAATCCTGAGCCCACTGGGGAGCCCATTCCACAGCCTGTCGGCAAGCCCATTCCTGAGCCCGCCAGTCAGGATGCCTACCTCCACGCTGGTTGTTGGCATTTCTTAGCATATCACCAGGTTTGGTCCCTTGGCAACAATGCTAGAAATGCAGTTGACATTTCTTAACATCATTATGGAGAATAGAGGTGAAATCTATCCCCGGCAACGAGTAAGAAATGCTTGGGGTGGTGTACCTCAGCTACCATATCACCAGATCAGCCATGGCACTAAGGCACACCTCACCAGTTATTCCCTTTACTGCTACCAGCGATACACCTCCAATGATAGTTTTAGGATAGCCTGGCACGGGGACCGTGGCATACCAAGACTATTCTTACCTCTATCAAGAGAGTTATATCCCTAATAGCCTAGGACTATAGCCTTAGCGGCTAGTGCCTTGGAGATGCTATACGGCGCACTTTCAGCATTCCTTAACACTAGTACTAACACTATACTCCTAACTACAGTAAAGAGGTAACGGTGATCCGGTAAACCTTTGCAGTTATCGATGTTAATCCGCAAGCGTACGGAATTACCGTTGTAGCATTTCAACCCAGAGAAATCCTAGGTGTCATATTTATATTTTCCCAAAGAAAGACTAGTGTTGATTTTAGTATGAAACTGTAATCATGAATATTATACTTTGTATGAAAGATAGACCAATGTTCATAATAGGGGTAAACAATACTATTTTCATGATAGTGGACACACACATAGATAAATGCCTCTCATGTGAGGGAAGATGGAGGAAGCATAAAGAATAACAGAATAAAGAATAAATAAATATCCTACGGGAGCAATGGTCCTAATACAGCTAATGTCTAAAACGTGATTAGTCATTCAAATACATGAGTCAGAGATAGAGTTGTGTTTGCGATGGATCGAAATACCACCGACCATTGGTCTGCCAGCGAGATGGGTGGCAATTTAAACTCCTACACCATAGTTGAACATGGGGGATTACAAGGGACTGACAGGGTTGTCACCACCTGCCGCCTACCACCTTAACCATGGACTATGGTGTGCAATCACTGGTCCCCTATACCCGAGCACCATGCTCACATATAGAACATCTACCCAAGCCCCCTCAGGTCTCTCACCCTACAGATGAATGTGTAAAGAACTTAGATGTTGTGCGATGAACCACCATCCCTCCCACAACTCTATTCTTAATCATCTTGATGTATGAGCGGTTAAGAACAGAGTTCTATATGCTAAGAACATGATATACATACTATGAACTAGTAAGCATATCATGAACAAGGCATATGAACTAGAAGTTCTATGTTCTATGATCCTATCACATAAACTATTATCTAGTCTATATAACAAGATCATAGTATAAGAACTATACTCTAATTCTAGAACATTGCTATATTGATAAAAAAGAAGAGCATAATAGAAAGAATAGTATTCATACCAAGAGTAGACAAGATGTTTCCTACTCTTACAAGTTGAGCCTTGCTCCTCTACTACTACTAAGGATAAAGAGAAAGTGGAGAGGTACACTTGAGAGTACAAGTTAGAGGTATAGTGTGTGTTGTGTGAAATGAGGAGGTCCACCCCTACTTTTATACTAGCTTGAGGTCAGTTCCAGGGCCGAGGTGAGTAGATGCCTGGCCAAACCGCCTCTACAACTGACCAAGGGAACCGTCAGAGAAGATTGGGCTGGGCCGGCCACCTTGGGGGTGCGCCCGCACCCTGGTGCGGTCGCACCGGGGGTGGGTCCCCTCAGGCCCAGCCTTGGCCCACCGGTCCTTCTCTCCTTCTGGATCTCTCCCCCATGGGTTGTTAGCCCAGTTGACATCTTGGACTTTGGGCTTTACTTATTTTGTTGAAATACACCTTGCTGGAAGGCGTATTTTTATGACCTTTTCCTCTGTTTCTTGTATGTTCCCTGTAAAACAATGATACTCCAATACAAGTGGAAATAGGTTAATAGTAAAGGTATATGTGAATATAGCTATGAAATTACCCTTTTTTGAATAATAGTTGGTGGTTAAAGTATGTCGGTATTTACCGCCAACAAAATCCCCCAAGCTTACCCTTTGCTCGTCCTCGAGCAAAAGCTAAGAACTTGGTTGTTGATCAGTAGTTGCTACGATGCCGATTATGTTTCACAAGTGCTAGGATTATAATGAAGTTTTTCTTCCTTGAGCTAGATAAATTGGTTTTCATATTCATCCTTTTTACTTGTCACTTGTGGGCTTATAGTTATCACTTTGTCTTTAGGTTGGTATTTTAGCAAGAAAGGTAGACATAGGACTTGTATACATTCTACTCTTTTAAATTGCTTTCTTCCCGGAGTTTGTATTTTTGTATAAAGAGCAAAGTCAAATGATTAGATCATAGCAAATTACTAAGCTATACACCTTGATCGGAAAGAAAGTTCATTATATTTTTTCTTTTTGATCTCCTATGTATGATTGTCTCTTTTCTGTCTTTCTGAGGAGTGGGGGCTATCTCTCTGGCGGGTACTTTTTGTACCCATTTTTTTCTCTCGGGCGGGTGTCTTTGCACCCCTTGTTTTATTCTCTCTTTTTTTGGCACATACCGTTTTGGTATGACATCTTTTATTGGCTCATGCTTCTTTGACATGGCATCTTTTTATTTTATAGCCCACACTCTCTTTTGACATCTTAAGAAAGAATTGATACATAGAGAACAAAAAGGTTTTTTTTCATTATGTAAGTGAATTCTGATCATGGGTGCATAACAAAGTAATCTACTTTAGATCATATCAAAGGACTTTGGTTTTTATTTAATTTTAAGACTCTGTTATTCAAGCTTTTCTTAGAGTAAGATTGTAACAAATTCTTAGTCATACCAAATCAAGCTTCATACCATCCCTAGACTAGATCAATCTCTATGCATCCCACTAAGTTTTCAAGTTTCTAGAATGAACATTTTTAAACCAATAAACTTAAATCTTAGGAGAAAACTAAGTCATAAGCTAGGCACCAATGAATCATAAGACAGAGCAACAATTTATCATTTCAACAAGGAAAAACTATGCATAGCATATTTCACATATTGGAGTGGAATTGCTTTTTTCATTATTATTATTATTATTATCATCATCATCATCATGTACTATCTTGATTCAGGGGTCCTCCCCCAAGCTAGCTTGAAACCTATATGTTAGTGAAGATAATCTCTCCCAAAAGGTTTTATACTCGTCATGTTTTTTAGGTTCAGTGGTCAAAATGTTTAAGTTTGACCAATGTAAACTTCGTACCTAAGCCCCATGCTTACATAAGAAATTTATGAAGATATGATTTGATTGTAGAATCATATTTCAAACCAAAACATTCTTGTAAAAACTTTGTGGGTTAGAAATTTATTTTGTATTATGGTTAGTTTTCATGATCCTTTGTAAACTAGAATTTGGTTCAATGATCAAATCTAGACAATTTTCAAGTTTAATTAGAGTAAACTTTCTATGCTAAGCACCATGCTTAAAGATAGAAAGCTTATGAAAATATGTAGGCACAATCAACAATTTTCAAACCAAAATTTTGTTTATAGAGGTCAGGAAATTTATTATTATTATTATTATTATTATTATTATTATTATTATTATTATTATTATTATTATTATTATTATTTAGTAGGTAACTTACCAAATTACCTGTTGGTAGAGGGCTCTCCATTTTGTGTCTAGGGAGCAGGACTCTTCTCCATGTCTTTGGTTTTTGAAGAAGATGGTATATTTGTGCTTGGAGAAGAAGGCACGGATGTTGGCACCTTTGATCAGCACACCATCTTGATATTCCTTGGTTGTGTGGTGGTTGGCTTTGGTGCAGCGGGTGGCTTTGGAGCTTCTTTAAATTTTCACACTTTCTGATTTGTCTTCGGTAATGGTGTGGATTTAGTTTTGATTGGGGTTGGCTTGACCTTTTTCTGTTCTTGCCTCCCTTTGCTCTTGGTTTCTTTGGGAGGCCATCTACTGGTATAGGAATGATCTCTACTTCCTTGATGCCCTGAGGATTTGGCCCATACTTGATCTTGATCATTTTGCACTGTTCTAAGGTCAGAAATTGAATTGCTCTTCATTTCCATTGATGTTGAAGCGGATTGTTTGTTGGCATTTCTTAGCGCATCACCAAGTTTGGTATTCTGATGACAACGCCAGAAATGCAGTTGACATTCCTTATCATTACTACTAAGAATAGAGGTAAGTCGATCCTCGGTAATAAGTAAGAAATGCTTAGGTTGGTGTACCTCAGTTGCCATGTCACTAGATCAGCCATGGTACGGAGCTACACCTCATCAGTTATTCCCTTCACCGCTACTAGTGATATACCTCGGATGATAGTTTCATAATAGCATGGCATGGGCACCATGGCATACCAAACTATTCTTACCTCTATCAAGAGAGTTACATCCCTAATAACGTTAGGATTATATCCTTAGCTGCTAGCATCTTGGAGATGCTGTACGGTGCACTTTCAGCATTCCTTGATACTAGGGCTAAAACTATATTCCTAACTATAGTAAAGAGGTAACGATGACCTGGTAATCCTTTGCAATTTTGGATGTTACTCTGCAAGCGCACGGAATTACCGTTGTAGCATTTCAATCCGAGAGTTTCCTAGGTGTCGTATTTATATTTTCCCAAAGGAAGGCTAGGGTAGATTTTAGTATGAAACCATAATCAAGAATACTATAGGTTGTATGAAAAGAAGACCAATGTTCATAACAGGGGTAAATAATATGGGTTTCATGATAGTGGACACATACATACATGTAGACGTCTCTCAAGTGGGGAAAGATGAATGAAGTATAATGAATAAAAGAATAAAGAATAAAAGAATATCCTACAGGAGCAATGGTCCTAATACAGCTAATGTCTAGATAGTGGATAGTCATACAAATACATGACTTAGAGCTAGAGTTGTGCTTGCGATGGATCAGGAGACCACCGGCCGCTGGTCTGCCAGCGAGATGGGTTGAAAAAATTTAGACTCCTACACCATAGCCGAACATGGAGGATTACGAAGGGACGGACAAGGCTGTCACCACGTACCGCCTACCCCTCATCCGTGGACTATGAAGTGCAATCACCGGCTACCCTATACCCGAGCACCATGCTCACATATAGAATAGCTACCCAAGCCCCCCCGGGTCTCCCATCCTACGGATGAACGAGTAAAGAGCTTGGATGTTGTGCGATGAACCACCAACCCACACACAACTCTATTCTTCATCATCTAAATGTATGAACAACTAAGAATAGTGCTCTATATGCTATGAACATGATATGAACACTATGAACTAGCAAACATACCATGAACAAGGCATATGAACTAGAAGTCCTATGTTCTACAATCTAGCTACACAAACTAGTAGCTAGTTCATCTACACAAACTAGTACCTAGTTCATCTAACAAGATTGTAGTACTAGAACCATACTCTAATTCTAGAACATGGCCATATTGATAAAAAGAGAAGAAGAGCATAATGGAAAGAATAGTATTCATACCAAAAATAGCCAATATGTCTCCTTCTCTTACAAGATGAGCCTTGCTCCTCTATTACTACTAAGGATAAAGAGAAAAGTGGAGAGATACACTTGAGAGTACAAGTGAGAGGTGTATTGTGGTGTGTGTTAAAATAAGGGAGTGCCCCCTCTCTTATATACTAGTTCTAGGTCAGTTTCCAGGGGTAGGGGCATTGAATGCCTGGCTGAACCGCCTTCACAACCGCCTCAGGAAGCCGCCAGAGAAGATTGGGCTGGGCCGGCCACCTTGGGGGTGCGGCCGCACCCTGGTGCGGCCGCACCAGGGGTGGCCCCCTCGGCCCCATCTTCGGCCCATGGCCCTCTTGCTGCTTCTGGATCTCTCCCTCGTGGGTTGTTGGCCCAGTTGACATCTTGTACTTTGGGCTTTGCTTATTTTGTTGAAATACGCCTTACCGGAAGGTGCATTCTTGTGACCTTTTTCTCTATTTCTTGTATGTTTCCTGTAAATCAATAATTCTCCAATACAAGTGGAAATAGGTCAATAGTAACGGTATATGTGTATATATCTATGATAATTCCCCCTTTTTGGATAATAGTTGGCGGTTAAAGTATGTCGGTAATCACCACCAACAAAATCCCCCAAGCTTACCCTTTGCTCGTCCTCGAGCAAAGCTAAGAACTTGGTTGTTGATCAGTAGTTGCTACAATGCCGATTATGTTTTACAAGTGTCAGGATTATAACAAAGTTTTCTTCCTTGATCTAAATAGATTGGTCTTTTATACTCATCCCTTGCTACTTGTTACTTGTGGGGCTTGTAGCTATCACTTTATCTTTAGGTTGGTATTTTAGCAAGAGAGGTAGACATAGATCTTGTATACATTCTACTCTTTTGAATTGCTTTATTCCTAGAGTTTTGCATTTTTGTATGAAGAACAAGCCAAATGATGAGATCATAGCAAATTACTAAGCTATACACTTTGATCGGAAGGCAAGTTTATTATGTTTTTCTTTCTGAACTTTTATGTATGATTTTCTCTTTTCTATCTTTCTGAGAGGGGGGGGGCCATCTCTCTGGCGGGTACTTTTTGTACCCATTTTTTTCGCTCGGGTGGGTGTCTTTGCACCCCTTGTTTTATTCTCTCTCTGTTTTTGGCACATACCTTTTTGGTATGGCATCTTTTATTGGCTCATGCTTCTTTGGTATGGCATCTTTTCAATTCTATAGCCCACACTCTCTTTTGACTTCTAAGAGAGAATCAATACATAGAGAACAAAAATTGGTTTTCATTGTGTATGTGAATTCCGATCATGGGTGTATAACAAAGCAATCTACTATAGATCATATCAAAAGATCTTGGTTTTTATTTAATTTTTTTAAGACTCCGGTATTCAAGCTTTTCTTAGAGTAAGATTGTAACAAATTCTTAGTCATACCAAATCAAGCTTAATACCATCCCTAGACTAGGTCAAGCTCTATGCATCCCACTAAGTTTTCAAGTTTCTAGAGTCAATATTTAAAAACCAATAAACTTAAACCTCGGAAGGAGACTAAGTCATAAACTAGGCACAGATGAATCATAAGACGAGCAATTGTTCATCATTTCAACAAGGAAAAACTATGCATAGCAATATTCACATATTTGGAGTGGAACTCATATCATATTATTATTATTATTATTATTATTATTATTATTATTATTATTATTATTATTATTAATTATTATTATTAAAAGTGAGAGGTATACCTTTATTCGGAGGTCCTCCCCCAAGCTGGCTCAAGACCTATATGTTAGTGAAGATAATCTTTCCTAGAAGGTTTTATGCTCAAAAACTTTATGGGTAAGATATTTTATTTTATGTTTAGTTTTCATGATCCTTTGTAAACTAGAATTTGGCTCACTGATCAAATCTAGACAATTGTCAAGTTTAATCTGAGTAAACTTCCTATGCTAAGCACCATGCTTAAAGATAGAAAGTTTATGAAAATATGTTGGTACAATCAACAATCCTCAAACCAAAGTTTTGTTTTATAAAAGTCATGAAGATTATTTTAGTAATGTTAGTAGGATAACTTACCAAATTAACTTTTGGTAGAGGACTCTCCATTTTGCGTCTGGGGAGCTGGACTTTTCTCCTTGTCTTTGGATGTTGAGGAAGATGGAGTATCCGTGCCTAGAAAAGAAGGCACGAATGCTGGCACCTTTGGTCGCCACGCCATCTTGGTCTTCCTTGATGGTGTGGTGGTGGGCTTTGGTACTGGTGCGGTGGGCGGCTTCTGAGCCTCCTTGAATGTCCACACCTTTTGTTCTGTCTTTGGTGATGGTGTGGGTTTTGTTTTGTTTTTGATTGGATTTGGCTTGATATTTTTCTGGTCTCCCTTGTTCTTGTTTTCTTCGGATAGCCACCCACTGGTAGAGGGTTGACCTCTACTTCCTTGATACCCTGAGGATTTGGCCCGTACTTGATTCTGATCATTTTGCACTTCTCTTGTTCGGTTGGTGCTTCAGTGGGCCTCTTGTTATGGGCTTTGATTTGCGTGCTTTCCTTTGCTGGCGATTACCCTTCTTTGGTTGCTTTTCGCTAGCAGAGGGATTTGCTGGGGGTTTGGAAACCCTTTTTGACTCCATGGGTTTCTGTGTGTAGCCGTTGAATGGACATTTCACTCTCCATCCAGGAAACTGAAAGTGAATTTGTCCTGATCCCACATAGATAATGGCGTTGGTGGTGTTAAGGAATGGTCTCTCCAAGAGGAGTGGTACACCATTATCTTTCCCCATGTCTAGGACAACAAAGTCAGTGGGTACATAATCTGGATGCGTACTAGGATGTCCTCAGCCATTCCTTCCGCAGCTCGTACTGACTGGTCCGCCATTTGTAGTTTGAAGTCTATGGGTTGTAAGGGCCCGCCGATCAGGTTGTCAAATGTCACCTTTGACATGATGTTCACACTGGCCCCAAGGTCACAGTATGCATGTTGGAAAACCATTGGGCCAATCGAGCACTCGATTTTTGGTTGGTCTGGGTCTTCTTTCTTGGTAATGAATAGAGGGTCTAGAAGATACCCGTTACTAATGGAAGGATTACCATTTTGATAGATTTGAGGGGTGTTTTGGGTTGTCCCGACTCCCCCTCATTACTAGGAGGTAAAGCAGCAGTTATCTGAGCTAATTGAGTTTCTAACATCTTATTAAATCTCAGTTGATTTTTAACAGCAGAGGATAGATTTTCTATTTTTGTATTTAGGTTTTCAAACATTTTATCATTATAAGATAACTTTTTATTCAAATTTTCATTTATTTTTGCTTGGCCTAATACCATGTCTTTCAAGGAAGGTTGGTTCGAATTATAATTGGAATTGAAGTTTGAATTACCTCCTTGTTGGCGGGGTTGATTGTTCCATCAACCATTGTTTTGTTGGCGATACCCGTTGCTACTGTTGTTCATGTAGGCAGCTTTTTCACGGGTTCCGGGGCAGTCATTCCCCGAGTGGCCAATATTGCCACAGACTTCACACGTCATGTGTGAGTCTATAGCTTGGACGTAGCCCTTCTTCATAGCTTCTTTTTTATGGGCTCTTTCGTCCAATCTTTTGAGCAGTAGGTCTATTTTTGCGACAAGCATACCGCCTCTTTGATAGTGTGCATGCCTTTTTGTTTTTGTGACTGGGACCTTTCCTCCCCCTATCCTTGGTTGGACAGGATCTTCTCAATCAGAGCTTTTGCTCCAGTGATGGTGAGGGAGAGGAATGCTCCTCCAGCTGCAGCGTCAATGGCCCTTCGACATGGGGATGTTGGTATTTCTTATGCACAATTAAAATATGAAAGATTTCGCAAGTGCACAGAATTACCATTGTAGCATTTTACTGGGAGTATTCTAGGTATCGTTATTTATATTTTACCACTGGAAAACAATGGTTAAAGATGTTTGATAGTTCTCCATCATGTATCTACTAACTAGTATACCAACTAGACCTAAGCAGGGGTAAGTGGTAAATGATAAGAGTTATGCACAATGTCACACACAGAGGGAGAAGCCTATAATAGTCTAGTCAGCTAACTTGAGAGGCCAACGGGAGAGTTCAAGGTTCCTATGTACTTCTCTATTACTCGAGTTCTACTCTAGTTGACACTAGAATGTAACTAATGCATGGGTATTATAGCACACACAATAGCACTTCGGGACAACAATACCTTTCCAACTCTCGAATAGATGAGAAAGTAGTTGGGGAAGGCTGCCAAAAGCCCTACGAAACACCAACCCCGACATGGTGGAATACGAAGGCCACATAGAGCTGTCACCCCTATGGGCTACCATAACTAACCGTAAGAATTGGGCGCAACCTCAGGTAACCTATAGCCTAAACACCATGTCTACACTATCGATTACTACTCTAGCCACATATAATAACTAGAGCACCTAATACAGGTGGAGATCCTATGCTAAGATACAATAACTACACTAACCATACAAATAAGACATAGAAGTAAATAGAAAATATAATTATACTAAAGCATAAGTCTTGCAAAGATAAGATACATACTAGACCTCCAAGGCTCCAAGATCCAAAACAAAGTCTCATAACCCTAGCTCTCAAGTAGCTAATCTATTACATTGAAGAGTCTAGCCCTAATCTCCCTGGTGTGTCGATCTCCATGAGAGCATGATCCTCAAAAGGTCGTCTCTCGAATGGATCCCAACGAATAATGAATTAGGGTTTTAGGGGATGTCCTTCCCCCTAGGGTCTGGGGCTGTTTTTATAGACCCGAGCGATTAACGTGAGCCCTTAGATCAAACCGACATCGGCGGGCGGCTGAGATTCTTCCTCAAAGGCGGTGGAACCCGTGGGCCAAAGTTGGGCCAAAACGGCCAAAATGCCAGACCGGCCGGTCCAGGGGTGGGACCGGCCGGTCTCCCCCTATGACAGGTGGGTCCCACCTTCCGCGGGGTGGTTTCTGGTCTCTTCTAGATCCTTTCTGCGTAGGTGCGCTTCCAGGTGCAATATCTTTTCATCCGGGACTCCAAATATGGCAAATGATATATCCGTTTCGATCATCTTGACGAGCCCATCACAATGGTGCATTCTAATCCATCATTTGAGATACTTTTATACTGTCATATTGACCAACTTTGGTTCCAGTATGTACCTGTAGAAACATAGATTCACCAAAACTCGTGGAACTCGTTAGATCAAAACCCTATACCTATGCTCTGTGGTTTATTTCATGTCAAGTTTGATGATAATTGATGGGTTATAATTGACATTAGTGACCGTCAATAGGGGATTAACCCCTCATAGAAGGTTTGTAGGATCATCCAGTCTTCCATCCCGTGGTGGGGGCAGGCTTGAATGTAGTCTTGTAGCCTGTCCCACGCTTCTAGGATATTCTCCAAGCTGCTTTGTTGGAATGATGTGATCTTCCCTCTAAGGGCAGTTGTTTTGCCTAGAGGGAAGAACTTCGCAAGAAATGCCGCTGAGCACTTGGCCCAGGTGTCAACAGCTTCCCGATCCTTGTAGATCCATTGTTTCACCTTTCCCGTGAGGGAGAAGGAAAACAGACGGAGGCGGATGGCCTCCGGTGCAACGTCTTTTATGACGATGGTGTCGCACAGCTCCAGGAACTGTTGGAGATGAGCGTTGGCGTCCTCACTCAGCAAGCCACAGAATGTGCTTGCCTGCACCATAGTGATTAGACCGGTGTAAAGCTTGAAGTTCTTATCACCAAGGTTGACAGTGGGCCTAGTGGGCACGTTGGCAACATTGGGGACAGAGTACTCGCGGAGTGACTTTCCGGCCATAGTGGTGATCTTGGGTGTGGAATTGAGTGGTCCGGTTGTCGGTGGAGTACTTGAAGAAGAAACGGTACGGGACCGAGTCTTTTTCAAGATAGCCTCTGGATTGCTGGTGAAGTTTTCAGGCAGATCGAACCCAGTCATACACTATCTGTTTTCATCCACAATAGGAGAAAACAAGCAAAGTTATCCTGTATGAACAAGGGTTACTTTTACACAAGTATATTATCCAAGTTTATGTTTTCATATAAAATCTTTTCTAGCCTTCCCCGGCAACGGCGCCAGAAATGCTTGTTGGCATTTCTTAGCGCATCACCAAGTTTGGTATCCTGATGACAACGCTAGAAATGCAGTTGACATTCCTTATCATTACTACTGAGAATAGAGGTAAGTCTATCCCCGGTAATAAGTAAGAAATGCTTGGGTTGGTGTACGTCAGTTGCCATATCACTAGATCAGCCATGGTACTGAGCTACACCTCATTAGTTATTCTCTTCACCGCTACTAGTGATATACCTTGGATGATAGTTTCAGAATAGCATGGCACGGGCACCGTGGCATACCAAACTATTCTTACCTCTATCAAGAGAGTTACATTCCTAATAACGTTAGGATTATAGCCTTAGCTGCTAGCATCTTGGAGATGCTATACGGCGCACTTCTAGCATTCCTTGATACTAGGGCTAAAACTATATTCCTAACTACAGTAAAGAGGTAACGATGACCTGGTAATCCTTTGCAATTTTGGATGTTACTCCGCAAGTGCATAGAATTACCATTGTAGCATTTCAATCTGAAGAGTTTCCTAGGTGTCGTATTTATATTTTCCCAAAGGAAGGCTAGGGTAGATTTTAGTATGAAACCATAATCGAGAATACTATATGTTGTATGAAAAGTAGACCAATATTCATAATAGGGGTAAACAATACGGTTTTCATGATAGTGGACACACACATACAGGTAGACGTCTCTCAAGTGGGGAAAGATGAATGAAGCATAACAAATAAAAGAATAAAGAATAAAAGAATATCCTACAGGAGCAATGGTCCTAATACAGCTAATGTCTAGATAGTGGATAGTCATACAAATATATGACTCAGAGCTAGAGTTGTGCTTGCGATGGATCAGGAGACCACCGGCCGCTGGTTTGCCAGCGAGATGGGTGGCTAATTTAGACTCCTACACCATAGCTGAACGTGGGGGATTACGAAGGGACGGACAGGGCTGTCACCACCTGCCACCTACCCCTCATCCGTGGACTATGAAGTGCAATCACCGGCTACCCTATACCTGAGCACCATGCTCACATATAGAATAGCTACCCAAGCCCCCCAGGTCTCTCACCCTACGGATGAATATGTAAAGAGCTTGGATGTTGTGCGATGAACCACCAACCCACACACAACTCTATTCTTCATCATCTAAATGTATGGACAACTAAGAATAGAGCTCTATATGCTATGAACATGATATGAACACTATGAACTAGCAAACATACCTAAACAAGGCATATGAACTAGGAGTCCTATGTTCTACAATCTAGCTACACAAACTAGTACCTAGTTCATCTACACAAACTAGTACCTAGTTCATCTAACAAGATTATAGTACTAGAACCATACTCTAATTCTAGAATATAGCTATATTGATAAAAAGAGAAGAAGAGCATAATAGAAAGAATAGTATTCATACCAAAAGTAGCCAAGATGTCTCCTCCTCTTACAAGATGAGCCTTGCTCCTCTATTACTACTAAGGATAAAGAGAAAAGTGGAGAGATACACTTGAGAGTACAAGTGAGAGGTGTATTGTGGTGTGTGTTAAAATGAGGGAGTGCCCCCTCTCTATATACTAGTTCTAAGTCGGTTTCTAGGGTAGGGGCATTGAATGCCTGGCCGAACTGCCTTCACAACCGCCTCAAGAAACCGCCAGAGAAGATTAGGCTGGGCCGGCCACCTTGGGGGTGTGGCCGCACCAGGTGGGCCCCTTGGCCCCATCTTCGGCCCATGGACCTCTTGCTGCTTCTGGATCTCTCCCCCGTGGGTTGTTGGCCTAGTTGACATCTTGTACTTTTGGCTTTGCTTATTTTGTTGAAATACGCCTTACCGGAAGGCGCGTTCTTGTGATCTTTTTCTTTGTTTCTTGTACGTTTCCTGTAAATCAATAATTCTCCAATACAAGTGGAAATAGGTTAATAGTAAAGGTATATGTGTATATATCTATGATAATTCCCCCTTTTTGGATACTAGTTGGTGGTTAAAGTATGTCGGTAATAACCGCCAACATTGTTCCTGCTCCAACATCGATTTGTGCCCCTGCAGTGCTTAGGAAGGGTCGTCCTAGGATGAGGGTTGACTCTTTTGTTGATTCCATGTCCAGCACTACAAAGTCTACAGACACAAAGTATCTTCTTATTTTGACTGGGATGTCTTCTGCAATCCTGGCTGGGTAGCGTCGTGACGAATCTGCTAGCTGTAGTTGCATTGACATGGGTGTAAGGTGAATAAAGTTGAGTTTGTCAAAGATGTCTTTGGGCATGACACTAACACTTGCTCCTGGGTCACAGAGGGCTAAGTCGAATTTCTAGGTTCCGATGGAGCATGTGATTGTGGGGCACCCAGAGTCTTTTTTCTTTTCTGGTAAGTGGTTGAGTATGGCTGTACTACATTCTTCTGTTAACTTCACAACTTCTGTGGGGGTAATGGTCGCTTGTTGTGGATGATATGTTTGATGTATTTGGTGTAAGAAGGCACATGTAAGACATCCATAAGTGGGACGCTTACATGTATCTTCTCTATCATATCAATAAAGCGCATGAACTGCTCGTCCACAACTTTCTTCTTTTGTCTTGTGGGAAAAGGCAAGTATGATGTATCCATGTCATCCTTTGGTGTCGTTTTCTCTTCTTTAGTAGTTTCCTCTAGGTCCTCTTCTGGTATTTCTACCACGGGCTGTGTTTGAGCTTTTTCTGCTGCTTTGTTAGTGGGGTACGGGGGATCATGAGTGGACTTACCACCCCTCGTGGTGACCACATTTACTTTTTCAATGGGGTTTACATGCAATTTATTCTTCTCATAGTTAGATGGTAGAGCAGCAGATATCTGAGCTAATTGAGTTTCTAGCATCTTATTAATGCTCAGTTGATTTTTAACAGCAGAGGAAGTTTTCTATTTTTGTATTTAAGTTTTCAAATATTTTGTCATTAAAAGACAACCTTTTGTTTAAATTTTCATTTATTTTTGCTTGGCCTAATACCAAGTCTTCCAAAGAAGGTTGATTCAAATTATAATTTGAATTGAAGTTTGAATTACCTCCTTGTTGGTGGGGTTGATTGTTCCATCCGCCATTATTTTGTTGGCAATACCCGTTGCTGCTGTTGTTGATGTAGGCAACTTCTTCACTGGTTTCAGGGCAGTTATTCCCCGAATGGCCAACATTGCCACATACTTCACATGTCATGTGAGTCTATGGCCTGGACATAGCCCTTCTTCATGGTATCTTTTTCATGGGCCCTTTCGTCCAGTCTTTTGAGCAGAAGGTCTATTTTTGCGACAAGCATATCCGCCTCCTTGACAGTATGCAAGCATTTTTGTTTTTTTGGCTGGGACCTTTCGTCCCCCATCCTTGATTGGATAAAATTTTCTCGATCAGGGCCTTCGCCCCAGTGATGGTGAGGGAGAGGAATGCTCCTCCAGCTGCAGCATCCAGATGGCCCTTCGACATGGGGATTAACCCCTCATACAAGGTTTGCAGGATCATCCAATCTTCCATCCCATGGTGTGAGTAGGCTTGAATGTAGTCTTGCAGCCTGTCCCATGCTTCAGGGATGTTCTCCAAGCTGCTCTACTGGAACGATGTGATCTTCCCTCTTAGGGCAGTTGTTTTGCCCAGAGGGAAGAACTTCACGAGGAATGCCGCTGAGGGAGGAGGGAAACAGTTTCCTAGTCCTTGTAGAACCACTATTTCACCTTTTCCGTGAGGGAGAAGGGAAACAGGCGGAGGTGGATAGCCTCCGGTGCGACATCTTTTATGATGATGGTATCGCACAGCTCTAGAAACTATTGGAGATGAGCGTTGGCATCCTCACTCGGCAGACCACAGAATGTGCTTGCCTGCACCATAGTGATGAGACCGGTGCGAATTTCTAAGTTCTTGTCACCAAGGTTGATAGCGGGCCTAGTGGGCACATTGGCGACATTGGGGACAGAGTACTCACGGAGTGACTTTCCGGCCATGGCGGTGATCTCGGGTGCGGAAGTGACTGGTTCGGTTGTCAGTGGAGTACTTGAAGAAGAAATAGTACGAGACCGAGTCTTTTTCAAGATAGCCTCTGGATTGCTGGTGAAGTTTTTCGGTAGATCGAACCTAGTCATACACTATCTGTTTTCATCCACAACAGGTGAAAACAAGAAAAGTTATCCTGTATGAATAAAGGCTACTTTACACAAGTATATTATCCAAGTTTATGTTTTCATATAAAATCTTTCCTAGCCTTGTCCGGCAACGGCGTCAGAAATGCTTGTTGGCATTTCTTAGCATATCACTAGGTTTGGTCCCCTGGCAAAAATGCCAGAAATGCAGTTGACATTTCTTAACATCATTACTGAGAATAGAGGTGAAATCTATCCCCAGCAACAAGTAAGAAATGCTTGGGGTGGTGTACCTCAGCTACCATATCACCAGATCAACCATGGCACTGAGACACACCTCACCAGTTATTCCCTTTACTGCTACCAGCGATACACCTCCAATGATAGTTTCAAGATAGCCTGGCATGGGCACCGTGGCATACCAAGACTATTCTTACCTCTATCAAGAGAGTTATATTCCTAATAGCGCTAGGACTATAGCCTTAGTGGCTAGTGCCTCGGAGATGCTATACGGCGCTAGGACTACAGTAAAGAGGTAACGGTGATTCGGTAAACCTTTGCAGTCATGGATGTTAATCCGTAAGCGCACCGAATTACCGTTGTAGCATTTCAACCCAAAGAAATCCTAGGTGCCGTATTTATATTTTCCCAAAGGAAGGCTATGTTGATTTTAGTATAAAACCATAATCATGAATATCATACTTTGTATGAAAGACAGACCAATGTTTATAACAGGGGTAAACAATACGATTTTCATGATAGTTGTTGACGGTGGATAACATCAATATTTATTAGAACTTTAGACATGAAAGGATACATGAATACACACTGGTCTAGGGTTTTAACTGACAATTTCCACGAGTTTTGCATATTCTATATGTTCCAGGGATTATTCCAGAAAAAGCATAAAAGAGGGATTAGAGTGCATAATTACCATGAAACTTATCCGCAATGGAAAACATCGCCAAAAGGGTCAGGAAGGGTCTAGAAGACTCCTGAAGCAGCGGGACCCACAGAGGGGCTCAGGTGGGGCCGGCCGGCCCCACCCTGGGGCTGGTCGGCGCCCTAGGTCAAGCGGCGTCTACGCTTCCCTTCTAGAGTCTTCCTCCCATGCATCCTTGGAAGCCAAGCAAAGTATCCCTACGTTGATTTTAGGTCGGTTTGATCCGATGGTACACACAAGATGAAGACGCAGATCGATGACATGGCGGTTCCTTGCCCCCTACTCCACCTCAGCCTATATAATGACGCCCAAGGCTCCCTCCTAGAGGCATTCTACACCCCGGTGCTTCATATTCTCTACATAATTAGGGTTAGGGTCCCTCTAGTTGATCTAGTTCTAGTTCATCTAGTTCTAGTTCATCTAGATATAGCAATTAGGAGAGACTAGTTCTTCTAGATCTAGTCTTGTTTAGAGATTAGTGAGATTGAGTAGAGGAGTAGAGATTCTGGAGGAGCTCCGGCCTGTCGGCGCTTCTTCGTGGCTGTATTTGATTTGAATTACCTCCTAGTTAAGTTAGACTGTAGTTGATCTCACACGTTCTCAGTGGAATGAAACCTAGAATACTCTAGGATAAAGCTACAACGGTATTCGTGTACTTGCGGATCATTCAGTGGGCGTTAACAGATATCAACAAGCTTTTTGGCGCCGTTGCTGGGGAAACGGTTTGCTGAGTTGACTACGAACCTAGCTTAACTTTTTACTTTCCTTTTTATCCTTCTTTCTTTTATCCTTTACTCCTTTCTTCTTTCTTTCATTCTTTTCTATTCAACTTTTGGTTTAGCATGAATCACATTCCTATAAATCAATATGCTAAACCCACAAGCGCAAGCTTTAGGCCATTAGAATCCTTAGAGCCTATCTTAGCACCTGGTTATGAGCTGCGCCCATGTTGGATAGACTTTGTCTAAAAACAATCCTTCTCGGGAAAAGATGATGAAAACCCATGCTCTCACCTACGGGAGTTCTTACTGAGATGTGCATGCTTTCGCATTGCTGGCATGTCTGATAAGACTCTACGATGAAGCTTTTTCCATTCTCTTTGACTAGAAAAGCTAAACATTGGTATAACAAAACCGTAGGAAGTATGCAAGGAGATTGGGAAGTGTTATGTTCTGAATTTCAATCCAAATTCTTTCCCATCTCTAAGGTGATTGATCTTCGGGAAGAGGTTCTACGCTTAAACAGTTAGAGGAGGAATCTCTAGAAACATCATGGGATCGCATTAATGATCTGCTTACTACAGGCCCAGACCTTTCTATTCCAGACCCAATGTTGCTTCAACACTTTTACCTAGGCCTTAGTAAGGATTCTAAGAAGTCCCTTGATATAGTTTCTAGAGGATCTTTTCTTCATGTGACTGCTAGTGAGGCAAGGTCTTTGATTGATAAACTTTGTGGAAGGACACCTTGCCCCAGCATTCAATATGAACCCCTCGAGAAAGAGAAGAAATTATTTCCTAGACAAGAGGAAAGTTTTGATAGCTAAATCGCACTTATTCCAATCCCAATATTTAGCTATCAGTCCCGAACTATCTATGCCCCAAAATGCACCAAGGGAAGAAGAAATTTAACCTTTGGAGTATAATCTATTTGGTGTTGATATCAGGAAGAGCCTAGACTTTCAGTCCTGTAAGAGACCTTCGAGTGAACATAATTCAAATCCTCTTGAGAAGGAATCTCTTGAAAAGCATCCTCTTTGGGAAGAATTCAAGGATGGCATGTCTAATGATGCCATAGAAGAAGAGCGAAGTCAATTTGATTCTAATCCTCTCTTTCTCATTCTATGCCCATATTAGATGTCTTATCTGAACCCATCTTAAAACCCTTCCTTGACCCCGAAGAATTCTCTAACTCTTGTTCTCTTGAGACTCATGATGACCCTAGAGATCCACTAACACACTTAGAACATAGGAATCATGATAGACTTGAGGATGATCAAGAAGCGCTACAACAATGGCTGGAATGTGTAGAATGGATGGACCATAAAGAAGCCTTAACAGAATCTAGCCTCGGCCTAGATCTCAATGATGAGCTTATTGTTGACGGCCACTAAGTGCAAATTTTATACCGTCAACAATCGCTCTTGAAGAAGTAATAATAGACTGATAGGGGTTATATCTGACAAATTCCACGAGTTTTGGTGATTTGTGAAATTTCCAGGTGATTTTCCAGAAAAGGCTAAAAGAAGGAATTTAATGCAAATTTAGCCCGAAACTTAACCGCGACGTAACTACATCGCCAGAGGGTTCAGGAAGACTCTAGAAGACACCCGAAGCAGCGGGGCCCGCAGCCGCCACAGTGGGTCCGGCTGGCCCCACCCTGGCGCCGGGCGGCCCCCTGCGGCTAGGGTTTGCTCCCCCCTTCCAGAAGCTTCTTTCTACCGCCTAGGGTTTTCATCTCCACCGTTGGTGAAGTCGGTTTGATCCTGCGGCGTGCGTGCACTACACCGGGCTATAAAAGGAGGGGTAGACCCCCCTACAACACACCAATTCATTTCTTCTGCTTTATTCGTCAAGAGCAGTCAGAAGGTAGGGTTTCCAGAGATTAGAAGTAGAGCTCTAGTTCTTCAAGTTCTTAGTTTAGTCGTCTAGCAAGATTCAAGTAGAGATCGGGCGCTCCGCTCGGGATTCCAGATCTGTCTTCTAGAATTTGGTAATTTTATCTTGTATTTCATTATGACTTTGCTCTACTTTAATATATTGCTACTTATTCAGTTCTTAGTTTATTCTAGTTGCATATTCGATATAGATGTGATTTATGATGATTATTGTTATATGATCGTAAAGCGCTTGATTCAATACTAGAGTGGGTCGGTGGTGCGCATTATGTAGACGTGGTGTCTAGATATATTGTGTACCTACGGAGGCACCCTGATGTGCCGGGTCGTGTGGTAGTCCGCGCAGGTGACAGCTGCGTTGGTTCCTCTGTAGTCCACCCCCGCACGTAGGACTAGCCGAGCACGGTCGCGAAGGAGGTAACCTTTGTGTCTTAATATCCTCATTAGTTGATGCTCCTTATGATGTCTTCTGAGTTTATTACACTATAGATGAAAATGTGTAGCATGCGTAGGCTATAGACTTTATATTAGTAATTACATAGGTTTCTTTATTTCTAATTGAACCTCTAGATTGCTTTACTATAATAGAGAGTCTCTATATTCTAGCTCTAGAATACCATTTATCTTAATTACTCATTTATCATTTATCGTTACTGTTGACTAGTTATTGCTAAAGCATTGGTGTAATAGGTTATGATAGGGTTTAATCATTTAGTATTCTTAATCCTTATAAGTTCCTCACTCCTAGTAAATGGAATGCTGCTTTATCCTTTTGGCATAAAAATAAATCAACGATACTCGAAATACTTCCTCTGGGTGAAATGCTACAACGGGAGAATTATCTGTGCGCTTGCGGATATATTCTAATTAGAGTCATTGCGTGTAGATTATTTTTATCCTTGGTTTTTGGTATCATGTTAGGGATGACAACTTAACTTGAAGTGATGTTAAAAATACCAACAAGCATTTTAAGGCGTCGTTGCCGAGGGGATGGCAATTTTATTTATTAGGATAATTTATAAGGATTCATTGATTAGCCAGACTCTATACATATTTCTCTAGAATTTTATATGAGTAAACCTTTCACAGAAAATAAAATATTAAAATCATATCTAGATCATAACCTTTTGCTTTAGCAGACTTACCTATGTTTTATTTAGAAAAAATTGATAGGGTAAGTGCAGGAATTGGTTGTAGAATTTTAACTCTTATCAGGAACAACCATAGGAAGAAGGGTCTTACATCATTTTTTGAGAAGCGATGGCTGAAAAGACTCTGCGTGAATTCTCTGCTCCAAGCACTGAGAATATTCGTGTGGGTCCGACTTTTGACATTGGAGAACATGATTTTGAGATCAAGCCAAGCCTCATCAAAATGGTGCAAGTTTTTATATTTAGTGGAAAGAAGGATGAAGATGCTATTGTTCATCTGCAGAATTTTCTGGAGATTGGTAACACCATTGACATTCAAGGCATTCCTCAAGATGTCGTGCTACTTCGCTTGTTTCCCTTCTCATTAGAAGGAAGAGTGAAGCAGTGGTTTTATCAGAGTAAAGATCAAGTCAAGACATGGGGAGAATGTTCGAAAGCTTTCCTAGAGAAGTTTTTTCCAATAGGCCGAACGGATATCTTACGAGGGAAGATTTCAGAATTTCGTTAGCAGAAAGGTAAACCTATTCCAGAAGCTTGGGAGCGTTTTCAAGGATATATATCAGATTGCCCGCATCATGGAATGGAGAAGTGGTTGCTCATACAAACATTCTATCATGGACTAACCCAAAGGTCATGTGAGCAATTAGACGCCACTGCTGAAGGATCATTTATGTCACTCACCCCTGGAAGAGCTAAAGCAATTATGGCAAAGATGGTAGAAAATCAGAATTGGACATTCAACAACCAGACATGCCATAAAAGTGAAGAAGTTCCAGAGGAGTTGTGTGCACTATCAACCAAGATGGATGTATTATTGAACTGGCTAGAGCAGAGGGATAATTACAAAAGAGATCGTCAAGCTATTCAAGATGCATTCAATTCTCAAGAGCAATATGAAGAAGATATTAGTGCAATCATCAAGAAGCAAGGATGGAGTCAACCTCAGGCAACAAGCCAAGGTAAGTACCAAGGTAATTATAATTCCTCAAATTAAAGACAACCACCCTTGAGAGAATTAATATTAGAACAAGCTAGAATTAATGAGAGTATTTATAAGAAGCTTGCTTTTAATGATAAAATATTAGAGGAATTAATTCAAAATTAGATAATTTCTCTCTAGCAGTTAAAGAGCAGATAATGTTTAACAAAAAGATAGAATCACAAATTACACATTTAGCCTCTACTTTGTCTGCCACTAACCATGAACAGATTAAAGGAATATCCACTCGAGGAGGAAAGGTTACACGTGATCCACCTTACCCAGAAGGGGCACGTAGACCTTCACATACAGTGCAGGTAGACAAAGGAAGCTGAAAAGAATACTAGAGAAGAAGAAGTAGAAGCACCCTTACCAACAGATGATCCACAAGAGCCCGAATTAACACAAGACTTCCAAGATACTACTATCCTACCGTTCCCACGAAGGAGGAGGAGTATCGCTACTGACGATCGGTTCAGTAAGTTTGTAGAGATTATACAGAAATTATATGTCAATATTCCGTTGTTAGATGCTATGCAGGTACCTACATATGCAAAGTACCTTCGATCCATCCTCAACAACAACAAGGGACCACTACCCTCTACCGAAGTCATCAAGCTAACAGAGGCGTGTAGTGAGGCAATCCTACATTCTTCTCCCATCAAGAAGAAGGATCCAGGATGTCCCACTATTGATTGCTCTATAGGCAACTAGAAGTTCGAGAACGCCTTGTGTGATCTTGGAGCAAGCTTCAGCGTCATGCCCAAGACGGTCTTTGACAAACTCAACTATTCCCCGCTCACTCCAACAACAATGTGCTTGCAACTAGCTGACCAATCAGTCCGCTACCCTGCAGGGATAGCAGAAAATATTCCGGTAAAAATCCGTGACTTTTTTGTTCCTGTAGATTTTATGGCACTTGATATGCAGGAAGAGAGGAAGATACCTCTTATCCTCGGGTGACCATTCCTAAACACCGCAAATGCTACCATCAACGTGGGAGCTGGAGAAATCATTTTCACCATCAATGGGCAAGAAGAGCGATTCGCACTTAGGCCAAGACCCGAGCAATGCAAGACTCTAAAGGATCAAGAAGAGCAAGGTGCATCAACATCTCCGACCACGGAGTTCGATCATAAAGAATAAATCAATTAGAGAAGTCTAAGTCGGTGGACTTTAAAAACCCCGAACCTTCGCCGGGAGGTAACTCGGTAGTTATCAGTAATTTAATTTCCCGCATTAAATAGCATATTTATTATTTTCCTACCAATTGCATTATTAAAAAGCAATAAAAATAAACATGCCATATATAAATCTAAGCCCCATGAAATTATGACTAACGGAGTATAAATCCCCGTCAGTGAAATTTACTGTGGTGGTAGAAAATAATAAAAACACTATCATTAGAATTCTAATTTTTCATAGATTCATAAAAGTAATTTAGTTTGTCATCTCGTTATTATACGGTATAAATACGGGAGACATGTGGGTCCCACACACATCACCTCACATCACATCTCACCCACCAATTATTCACCACATCCAAAATTTCAATTATCACACACATACACATGCACTCACCTCCATCCATGTCTGCCACCGAAAGGAGCACCTAGGTACTAGGTAATTGATCACATACATGCCAAAGAAGACACCAGAGGAAAATGGACACCAGCAGGCAGTAGGTGGGGCCGGCCGGCCCCACCACCACGCCGGCCGGCGCCCTACTACCCCCTCTCTGCTCTCCACTTCTTACACTCCCTCACTCATTCACTCAGAAACCAGAGAGCGTGTTTCCTCCTCTGTTCTCAACTACGACATCTCAGCCTTCCAAATCACCCATTAATTAGCAAGAAAAAGAGAAAAGAAAAGAGAGAGAATCAACTTGCAAGTTCATCACAAGGATCCCCTCTTCTCTTCCTCTTTGATTTGCTAATCCTAATTATTTTTTAGTTCTTCGTGTTCTTGTCGTTCTTGCCGTGTTCTTCGTGTTCTTCATTCTACAGGCAAGATGAATCAAAAAGTTGGAGGTGCAGTCAGGAGCATCGGGAGAACACTCTCCTTCCGCAGCACCCGAAGCCGTTCGTCATCTCAAGTACCTTCATTTGCCGGCTCCGGAATGGACATCGATCCTCCATCACCTCCTGAGCATCACCAACCGTCTTCCTCTTCCCAACAGGAAGAGAGGTATGAGCTGACAAACCTGAACCAAATTTCATTACCACTTAGACCACAAATAGAAATATTTAATATGGTAAAGACTAAAGAGTTTACTCATACCCCGGTATTTGATGATACTTTGCTCCTTGAAACCGGAATGGATTCTGAGTTTGAGCTTATTTTTAGAATAATTGGATGGGAAGATGCATGGGAAATCAATGACCAGGGTAGCAAGTTACTCACCATAGAATTTATTTAGTTCCCTAGACTTTGATGATGATTATGTTCGATTTAGAATGTTCAACAAACCTTTTGTCCTCACATGGAAAAACTTCAGTATGGAACTAGGATTTTCTGGACAGTGCATAGTGAATATAGCTGATGTTCTTAATGACTTTAATAAAGATGATTTTTAGGAGAGCATCACTGCTAAGAAACCTGAACGCAAACAAAAATATACCACTGAAGAAGTCCACCATCCTACACTGAGGTTCATGCTTAAATGGCTAGCTTTTACTTTCTTTCCTAGAGAGGAATTAAACACCATTAGACAGGATGAGCTGCATTTATTATACATCATGATTAAAAAGAGAAAAGCATCTCCTGTGAAATTAATATTAAGCTACTGGAAAACCGTGCCTCCCATGAGAAAGTGCAGTATTTCTTTTACATCTTGGATTACACGCTTAGCTTCGGGATTAGATTTGTTGTCTAAAGCTACACTCACATTTATTACTGGTACCCAAAAAGTTATTGGATATGACTTTTTCTTTCGTGCTCATATTGTGAAACGCCGAGATAACAAAATAATCATGATTTATAAGAACTACCGCAATGAGTACGAGCTGCCCAACAGGAGATTGGGAATTTATTCTGTTGATAGTTATACTTTTCCAGAGACCACTGACATTGCAAAGGTCTCCATCAAAGACGCATCGCCAGAGGTACCCGGGACTGTGTGTACACTTTGGGACCGACACAAAGCACCAAAGAGGTCTAGCTTATTTCCATTACACTAACTTTGATGAACCAGGTGCATATCATGAGCCACATCAGCCGTGGTCCACCCACCCAGGTTGGGAGGACCAACCCACTTATCAGCAAGGAGAGTCGTCTACATCTACAGGATGGGGAACGTTCCCCTCATAAGATCATGGGCAAGATTTTTAGAGAGGCCATGCATCATTCTCTATACGCGGGAATACGGATTACACCACTGGTGGACCGTACCCGTACCATGCACCACCGGCAAATGATTATATGCCGCCTCCTGAACAGCATTTTAGCACTCCCATTAATGATTTCCCTGCTATGTCTACATTTTTCACTAACCTTCAGTAGGGACAGCAGGCGACGAATGAGACCTTGCACCAACACGAGCAATGGCAGCACCAGGTTGATGACAGGCTTCATCAGCAGGCACAATGGCAGCACCGGGCAGACCAGCAGTTCGAACAGCTACACAGACAGGGTTGGAATACCTGATAGACCAGATGGGGTACCCACCACCACCTCCACCACATTATTGAGTACGGCAACATACAGCTTGGGGGAGAGCCTCCGCGAGGTGAGCACCATCCACCTCTATATATACTTTATCTTTTATTATTTTAGTATTTATTTTCAGTATTTACTTTCTAGTATTTAAATTCTATCATTAATTTAGAGAAGTTAGAATCCATCTTTAAATTCTAAAGTACTTACTTATTCAAAAAAAAGAAGCAATTAAAAATCTGCAATTACTTAAGTATCTGAATTAAAACTTCTTTTGTAAATTATATGAAGTTTATCTACCCTGATAATTTATCCTGAAACCTGATATCTATGGGTAGCATAAAACTTGTGATTCAGTCTAAGTAATTGACAGATATGATATAAAAAGGTTTGAGCTAGTATATGTTTCATTCTAAGTGATAGCTAAGCTCTAGATATTTTGCAAGAATTAAATTAATCAATCTGATAATTTATCTTACTAATATGATTTGAGTAGATTACTCTGTTATGCATTCATGATTGAATCCACATGCACAAAAAGTTTTGCTCTCTAACAATTCTCTCTTAGAAGTCTAAAAGAGAGTGTGGGTTATAAAATGAAAAGATGCCATACCAAAGAAGTATGAGCCCAAAAGATGCCATATCAAAAGGGTATGAGCCAAATCAAAAGAAAGAGAGTAAAACAATGGGTGCAAAGACACTCGTCTGAGAGGGAAAAATGGGTACAAAAAGTATCCGCTGGAGAGATAGCCCACACTTCTCAAGAGGCAGAAAAGAGAGAATATTGCATAAGAGCTGAAAATAAAAGTTTTTATCACCAGCACATTCAGTCATGATGCATAGCTTAAGTAGTCCACTCCAATCTTATTAGTAGACTCTCATGGTTTTTAAGATAATAATCCATACATGCTCAAAAATAAAAAGAAAACCTCTGGAGTGGTGCTTACACAAAGAATGAAATATATGCAGTGCTTACTTGATTATTCTATCTTTCAATCACCCAAGATTTAATTAAAAGTTTGATAAGCCCCACAGTTGAAAGGATTAAGGATAAGTTTGAAAGATAGATTAACAAATTATAATCTAGAAAAGAGTTTTAAATTCAATGCTCAAGTATTTAAGAACATGAGATATCCTGGAAGTATTATTTCAAGTCAACTTTGTTAAGGGACTAGCAAAGACTTAGCTTGGGGGTAATTGTTGACGGCCACTAAGTGCAAATTTTATACCGTCAACAATGGCTCTTGAAGAAGTAATAATAGACTGATAGGGGTTATATCGACAAATTCCACGAGTTTTGGTGATTTGTGAAATTTTCAGGTGATTTTCTAGAAAAGGCTAAAAGAAGGATTTTAATGCAAATTTAGCCCGAAACTTAACCGCGACGCAACTACATCGCAAGAGGGTTCAAGAAGACTCTAAAAGACACCGGCGGCGGGGCCCGGCGGGGCCCGGGTGGGGCCACTAGGTATGGGGCCGGTTGGCCCCACCCGGCGCCGGGCGGCCCCCGCGGCTAGGGTTTTCATCCCCCCTTCCGAGAAGCTTCTTCCTTTGATCCTGCGGCGTGCGTGCACTCCACCGGGCTATAAAAGGAGGGGTAGACCCCCCTACAACACACCAATTCATTCCTCCTGCTTCATTCGTCAAGAGTAGTCAGAGGTTAGGGTTTCCAGAGATTAGAAGTAGAGCTCTAGTTCTTCAAGTTCTTAGTTTAGTCGTCTAGCAAGATTCAAGTAGAGATCGGGCGCTCCGCTCGGGATTCCAGATCTGTCTTCTAGAATTTGGTAATTTTATCTTGTATTTCATTATGACTTTGCTCTACTTTAATATATTGCTACTTATTCAGTTCTTAGTTTATTCTAGTTGCATATTCGATATAGATGTGATTTATGATGATTATTGTTATATGATCGTAAAGCGCCTGATTCAATACTCGAGTGGGTCAGGTGGTGCGCATTATGTAGACGTGGTGTCTAGATATATTGTGTACCTACGGAGGCACCTTGATGTCTTTGGGTCGTGTGGTAGTCCACGCAGTGATAGCTGCGTTGGTTCCTCTGTAGTCCATCCCCCCATACGTAGGACTAGCCGAGCATGGTCGCGAAGGAGGTGACCTTTGTGTCTTAATATCCTCATTAGTTGATGCTCCTTATGATGTCTTCGATTTTTATTACACTATAGATGAAAATGTGTAGCATACGTAGGCTATAGACTTTATATTAGTAATTACATAGGTTTCTTTTATTTCTAATTGAACCTCTAGATTGCTTTACTACATTAGAGAGTCTCTATATTCTAGCTACGGAATACCATTTATCTTAATTACTCATTTATCATTTATCATTCTTTGTTGACTAGTTATTGCTAAATTGGTGTAATAGGCATTGGTGTAATAGGTTATGATAGGGTTTAATCATTTAGTATTCTTAATCCTTATAAGTTCCTCGAATACTCCTAGTAAATGGAATGCCGCTGCGGATTATTCCTTTTGGTATAAAAAACATTGTGTAAGCGTGGTGCTTATACATTGTTTATCTGCGAATGCACCCTATAAGCCAGGATTGGTAGATCGCGGGTGTGACATTCCTGTTGAGTCCTATGTAATCCAAACCCTGTTGATTGGCACAGTAGGGCTTGTATACAAAGGAAGGGCGTGCTATGTTCTCAAACTTCCCTAGTATATCCACTATGAATAAATATAATGCTAACCTTAGCCATGACCACTAGGTGTATTGCACTAACCATAATATGCATTGACACATAGCTAGGAATAACCCAGGAATATCTCTTGATGTTCTACTAGCAACCCTAATGATATAGCTAGGAGTCTCTATCTGTTTATGCTGATGATTATTGTGGACGGCTATTAATGACCAAATTTACCCATCAACTAACTCCTAAAAGAGGCACATTGGCGGTCACCAACATAGACTTAGGGTTTACACTAACGGAATTCCATGAGTTTTGGTGAATCCTTGTCTCTATAGGTACACATTGGAAAAGCTATCAAAAATGACCAACATGACAGATTACAAGCACCTCAAATGATGAATTGGAATGTACCATTGTGAAGAGCTCATCGAGACGATCGAAATGGATATATCATTTGCTATTTTTGGAGTTCCGGATGAAAAGATATGAATTCCACCGCGGGGGCTGCACTAGAAGACTCCAGAAGGCGCGAGAAGACATCATGGCGAAGCGGACCGCGAACGGGCCCGGAGTGGGACCGGCCGGTCCCACCCCAGACCGGCCGGTCTGCTATAGGGGCCAATCAGGCCCAGCTTCGGCCCACATGCTCCACCGCCTTAGGGTTTCAATCTCAGCCGTCCGCCAAAGTTGGTTTGATCCAAGGGCTCACGTTCATCCCACCGGGCTATAAAAGAAGGACAGGACCCCCCCAGGGAATCTCACATTCATTTGTAATTCTCTCAAACCCTAATTGAGAGGTGTCCCTTGAATGGATAACCTCTCTGGGGCCAGCCATCAAGAGAAGATTAGTCCTCTCTAGGATCTAGTCTTTAGATAATAGTGAGATGGAGAGTGAGCGAAGAGTTAGGAGGAGGTGCCGGCCTGTCGGTGCCCTCTCTACGGCTTGTACCTTGGCGGGATCAAGCTCTACTTGAGCTTGCTCCTGAGATGTCTCTGGTGATCAATTTCTAATGCGAGTAAGTTCTATGCCTTTATTGTTTATCTGGATCACTACTCTCTTTAAGTGCTTTATTCCTGTTCTAGAGGGATTAGAGTATTATCGTAGATGTAAGCATGGTGCTTAGACTTCGGAATAATCGTGGATGCACCCTATATTCTGGTGGTGGTCAGGAGTGATAGCCCTGTTATCCTCCTCCCGCCTGTAGGCCAAGTAGGACGCGGTTGCTAAGGAGATCAACACCCTATGTCGGTATCTCTCCTTATGTAATGTCCCCAGTTAGCAATATAAGACATAGGCTTGCCCAAGTTAGAAGAAGAGAACCATAGTTATCCTCTCTACTCTCCTATTACCATCAACCTTGATTGCTGCTCTCAACCCTATTAATTGTCGCCCTAGTTCTACCCTAGTTCTACCTTAGTTCTATCTTAATCTATTCTCTACCTTCACCTTATTGCTACCCCTAGTTAAGTTAGACCGTAGTTGATCTCACACGTTTCTCAGTGGAACGAAACCTGAAATACTCTGGGATAAAGC
Organism: Chrysopogon serrulatus; assembly: GCA_015844335.1. NCBI lineage: Eukaryota > Viridiplantae > Streptophyta > Magnoliopsida > Poales > Poaceae > Chrysopogon > Chrysopogon serrulatus. The sequence continues at coordinate 90,950 of JADLZL010008110.1, forward strand.
TACAACGGTATCCGTGCGCTTGCGGATCATTTAGTGGGCGTTAACAGATATTAACACACTTTTAGCGCTGTTGCTGGGGATAGGGATTTATCTCTATTTTTTGTAGCGACGTTAAGAAGTGTCAACAAGCTTTTTGGCGCCGTTGCCGGGAAAACGATTTGCTGAGTTGACTACGAACCTAGCTTAACTTTTCTTTTTCTTTTATCCTTTACTCCTCTCTTCTTTCTGTCCTCTATTCTTTCTTTCATTCTTTTCTTTTCAACTTTTGGTTTAGCATGGATCACATTCCTATCAATCAACATGCTAAACCCACGAGCGCAAGCTTTAGGCCACTAGAATCTTCAGAGCCTATCTTAGCACCTTTTTTTCGATAAAGGGGGCTCCCCATTTCCATTTCTTTCAAAACGGAAATACAGTGTTTGTGACCAGAAGGAGGGCATGATAGGTATCAGAAGTTTACAGTCATGATAAAACTACGACATCGCATCTCGCAAAATAGGCGCTCCAAACACTTGAGTTATAACTACCGGTGGTAAGTTTTAGGGAAATAAAACGTAGCGAGGGACAACTATGCTTCTAGCGTCCTTGGTCCTCTCGATTTGCCCCTCCCGGCAGCCTATTGCTCGTGCCATCTCCTTCCTTCATCGACTTTAAAGCAATGCGGAGCATTACATTGGCGCCGTCCTCCAATGCCTTCCTGTCTTCTTCACCGAATAAACCCGCCCAATATGATACGAGTGCACACATATGAACAATTGTACTAGGATGTTTAATTATGATTCCATCAAAACATGCTCTATTCCGAGCTTTCCATATAGCCCAGCATACAGCTGCTATGCCGACTGCATGAAATTTTTCAGCATTTGGGATCCACTTACTAGCCCAAGTCCAATATTGTTCAAAATTCCTAGGAATATTGGTGGCCCCAAAGCTTTTAGCAACAATGGCCCATATAGATCTAGCAATACTACATTGGAAGAACAGATGCGAGATGGTTTCATTCAAGTAACAGAAATAGCAGTTTGGGTCCCCCTGCCATTTTCTCTTAATCATATTATCCTTTGTCAGGATGGCATCATTCATAATTAGCCAGAGAAAGATCTTGATTTTTGCAGGTAGCTTAGCCTTCCAGATCAACTTATGATAGAAGCCAGATTCATTGACAGATAGGATGTCATATACAGATTTAACTGTAAACCGTCCCTTGGGACCAAATTTCCACAATACCCTATCATCCTCATCCACTAAGTTGTATTCATCAATCATTTTCAGAATGTTATCCCAATCCAATTTCCAAGTATCAACAAGCCATCTAGTGAAGGATACAGAGTTGGGACTAATTTTCACTTTTTCTACCGTAATATCTGGTTGCTCACACATTTTGAATAGGTCAGGATATAGCATAGATAGAGGTCTATCACAAATCCAGCTATCATTCCAAAAACATGTTGTTACACCATTCTTCACCTTTACATTTCTGCCCTGTAGATATACATCTCTCATTTTTAATAGGTCAGCCCATATGGGAGAATCATTTTGTCTGTGTTTCACAGTACAAATAGATCCTGCTTGATATACTTGTAATGAATAATATCCTGCCATAATCCTTTCTCAGTATCCAGTTTCCACCACCATTTGCATAGAAGGCTTACATTGAGCCTCCTAATGTCTTTAATCCCAAGACCTCCTTTCTTTTTACTCTTACAAATTTTAATCCACCTCACCAGGTGGTATTTTCTTTTTGTGCCACCACCTTGCCAAAAGAAAGTTCTTCTTATCTTGTCAAGTTTTTTGACAATGGTTTTCGGCAGAACGTATACAGACATCTGATAGATTGGGGCATTATTGAGACTTGAGCAAATCAGGGTGGATCTCCCTGCAATAGACATGGTTCCTCCCTTCCATACATCAAGTTTTTTGGAGTTTTTTTCTACAAGGGGTATCCAATCAATCATATGCAACCTTCCAGGGCTGATGGGCACCCCTAGGTATTTAATAGGGAAGGAGCCAATTTGGCAGTTAAATATCTCAGCATAGATCTCAGCCCAATTTTCATGATCATTTATGACAATTACTTCACTCTTAAGGAAGTTAATCTTGAGACCAGCCATCGGCTCATACAAATACAAACAAAACTTTCATGTTTTTGGCCCCTCAACACTATGCTTAAGACATATGATTGTGTCATCTGCATATTGCAAAACAGCCACTCCTTTGTCTACTATGTGATCAATCAGGCCACAAAACATGTTATTTGATTGAGCCCTCAGGATCATCCTAGTCAGCCCATCGGCTACAAAATTGAATAGGATTGGAGATAATGGGTCACCTTGTCTTACTCCTTTATAGCTCTTGATATAAGGTCCTATTAACTCATTCAATTTAACACTGACAGTCCCTCCGGCTACCACTTGTTGAATCCAGCTACACCATTTAGGAGAGAAGCCCCTAGCCTCAAGGCATTCAAACAGGAAGGACCACTTCACCTTATCATATGCTTTTTCGAAATCAAGTTTTAGGATTACACCCACCTGGTTCTTTCTTTTTGTTTCATGCAAGATCTCGTGCAAGATCATGATTCCACTCATAATGTTTCTCCCTTTCATAAAGGCAGTTTGGTAAGGATGAATCAATTTATTTGCAACCATCTCCAATCTCAAAGTCAAGGTCTTAGTGATAAGCTTGTACAAGCAGTTCAGTAAGCATATTGGCCTATATTGTTGAATTCTGCTAGCATCAGAGGTTTTGGGTAAGAGATTGATGATACCATAGTTAATCCTGCTAATGTCCACTGTTCCTTTATGGAAGTCCTCAAATAGATTGATGATATCCTCTTTCACTATCCCCCAACATGTCTGATAGAACTCAATTGGGATCTTATCTGGCCCAGCAGCCTTGTTTTTTTCCATTTGAAATAGGGCATTCTTAATCTCTGTTTCAAGAAAAGGTGCACATAACAGATTATTATCAACAGCACTAACTTTCTCAGTTTCCTCCCAAAGACTTTGGTCCATATGAATATTTTGATTCTCCTCAGGGCCAAACAGTTGAGAGTAATATTTAGTAGCATGTTTTAAAAGATTCTCATCCCCTTCAATCAGATCTCCATTGTTTTCTAAGGATATCACTGTGTTTTTTCTCTTCCTCCCACTTGCTACTTTATGAAAGTAGCTGGTATTATTATCCCCTTTCAAAAGCCATTGCTCATGACTCCTCTTATGCCAATAAGATTCTTCCTGGTCTAGGAGTTTAAAATTTTCTTTTAGCAGATCCACCTTTTTTCACCATCTGTTCACTAGAGAGACCATTGGTTTCTTCAGATTTCTCAATTTCCTGCAATTCCTCACTGATTTCCTTCCTCCTTTTTCTGGCTTCACTAAAAATATTAGCACCCCAGCCTTTCAAGTATTGCTTTACTAGTTTAAGCTTTTGGGATATCCTATCCAGCGTCGATTTTGCCCTACAAGGCCTATCCCATATTTTCTGAACTGTAGGCAGAAACTCAGGGTTTGATAGCCATGCTAGTTCAAATTTGAACTGTATGGTTTTAGATACAACCTGAGCCCCAGAGTATAATATCAGAGGATTATGGTCTGATATCTCCCTTGGGAGTTTCTTAACCAGAGTATTAGGAAATATCTCCTCCCATTCCTTGGCCATCAGGATTCTATCCAGTTTCTCAAGCAAAGGGGGATCTTGGTTATTAGACAAGGTATATAAACCTCCAGACAACTCAATTTCTTGCAATTCATGAAAGCTTATAAGAGTATTAAAAATGTCAGAGAATCTCTGTACACCCTTATTTCTATTTCTTTCTTTTGCATATCTTATGATATTAAAATCACCTCCAACAATAAAAGGATCTTTATTTCTAGAACAAAATGCAGACAGTTCACTTAGGAATTCCAGCTTGTGTTCAGCCTGGGCTGCTCCATAAACAACTATTAGATTCCACTTGGCTTTATTTGATTTATCCTAGAGATTTACTTGAATCATAAATTCCCCTTGCTGGAAAGAACCAACATCATATAGCTCCCTTTTCACTCCAACCAGAATGCCACCAGATCTGCCTTTAGCAGGATTACATAACCACAAATAATCTTGTTGAGTGTCAAACTTCCTCAAAATTTTATCATCACAATCACTGATCATTGTTTCTTGTATCCCAATGAAGTGAAAAGAATACTGGAATATAAGATCTTTCAAATAGGTAGCTACTCCCTTTTTTTTTAAGACCTCTACAGTTCCAAATGAGTCCTTGTATTGTCATTTAATTATTGTTGTTTTCTTTTTTGAGGAGGGCCCTTTGGGCTTCCTACCTCTTTTTGCCTTCCTGAGGCCAGGATTTTCCTGGTCCACATTCAACTTAGAAGGCGATGATTGTATTTTGATACTCTTTCTTTTCTCTCTCATTTTTTCCTTGATTCTACCAGGATAAAGTCTTCTGTTTCAGAAGCCTCTTCCTGTAACCATTCTAATTGCAAGATTGCATCATTTTTATCCACTATCTCATCTGTTTCAGATTGAGATTTAGGATTCATTTCACAGTGTTTATGGAATAAATCATTTCTAGCTACTTCTAATTCATGCACAAGATTAAAGGTATCAAAATCAGTGTTATGCATATCAATACCCATTTTATCAGATACATGCACAATCTCATCAACAGTAAGAATAGAAAATGAGTTCTTGTTATTTATGTTACCTTCAAGATTTCTGATCTGGGCTCTCTTTTCATTCTTCTCCATGGTAGTCAGGTTGGTATCCTTCTTGAGCCTCTCACTTCTCCTTCTTTCTGGTTGTTTAGTCCTGTCTTGAGCTTTAACTTCTTGATCTGATCCCACTAGTTTTGCCTCTTTCTTCCCACACACTGGTATCCCCTTAAGAGATGTGTCTTGATTATCAACCTCCATTTCCACACTCTCTTGAGTGTTTGCATCTCCACCAAGTACCACAGCAGGGGAGTTGTTTTGTGAGCTCATATCCACTCCCACACTTTCTTGAGTGTTCACAATATAGTCATCAGGTATAAAAATTTCTGGGGATTGAGTCAAGGTTCCCATAGCATTTGCCTCATCCTTGTCATTCAGCACATCTCTACTGGTAATGTCTCTTTTTTCATCTTTTGATAAGATCTCAGTAGGATTGATACAGTTTCCAACCACCTCCTTCACAATCCAAACTTGCTTGGATGATTCACCTTGCTCACCCCCAATTTTTGACTGCTCCTCATCATTCAAGGTAGACAATTTTTGCAGTTTGATATTGAATGAGTCACTATCAGATTCCTCATCATCTAAGCTCTCAGGGATATATACCTTTTCTCCATCATCTTCAAGGTGTCCTCTCTTGTAGGCCTTTTGAGCATCTTTCATGAACTTCTGAGAGTTATCTCTTTCCATTGTGGATTTTGCTGGGGCAGACCAGCAAGCTTGCTGGATCTGTTTACCATGCCTGTGCCCTTGATAACCTTTATCATCTCTATTATTCTCCTCTGTTCCATTTAGTATGTGAGTCTCAGCTTGGTCCTCAGTTCTATACTTCTTATTGGGAGGTTGTGCATCACCATCCCCAATCTTGATACCACTTTTAAGAACTTTACCAGTATCAGCCACAGGAACCTCCCTCTCAAAGCCAAAATCTATTATCACCAGTCCCAGAGTGCCTTCAGCAGTTTTTGGAACCCTGCCCAAATCTCTGCAAGCAATCTTCATCCTGACATAATCATAACGGTACCTTGTACTTTCATCCACTTCTAGCACCTTTCCAACTAATCCCCCAACTCTAGCCAAGGTTCTAATGGTTCTTTGGTCAGCAGGTATTTTTGAGACCCTGAACCAACCAGTTTGTAGCATTCCTTTGGCACTGACAGCAGGTAGCCAGGGCTCAATCAAGATTTTGGCATCATTCTTCAAGGTCAACACTCTGATTTGGCTCCATTCTGTCACCATCTTGGCTGTAGGAAATCTTATCAGAAATTTGCCTTCTGCAACTGGTCTTGCACGCCATCTCCATATATCAGCTCCAATCAGGTCCATGAATTCCAATTCAATCATCTTAGCATTCACATATCCATTCAACACTGTTATCACTGCAGTACTTGCCTTCTCTCTAGCTACAGAGTGATCAATACATTCATCTATGAAGAAGAAACTTCGATTTTCCACTTGAGTAGCACACAATTCAGGCCCCAGATTCCAGGGGAGACACCTCTTACACTCAAATGTTGAATGATTGTACATGTTGCAAATCTCACAAGCTAGACGACGACATTCCTCAGTACTATGGTTAAGCAATCCACAGTTCTCACAAGCATGTCTGTACTGCTGATCAGTATGATTGCGGTTATCAATGAGATTCTCATTACCTTCACCCTGCTGGTCTTGCCCTCCAGCTGACGAGCCAGCTCCAGCATCGCCCCATTGCGGCTGATGTTCTTTTTCATCCACCTTCTTTCCTTCCCACTTAGCATCAACATCTTTCTTCTCTTGCTCTCCCTGATTCTTGCTAGACTCTTCTTCTGGAATCCTTCTCTCAGAATTCCCATATTCCTCCTCCTTTCTTCTCCAGGTATTCTGCCGAGCTACAGTACGGCCCCTGCCTCGGCCTTGTCTTCCTGCGCCAAATCCATCCCGACCCTGGCCGAACCCACCACGGCGGCCACCGCCCCACGGCTGCATCGTTACCCTGACCATGGGGGCGGGCTCGACCCGGACTACGGACGCGAAGGATCTTTGCCCTCCGCCGTTCCAGAAGTGGCTCACAAGTTTGTTTAGGGTTCGCTGGATTGGGGAAAGTAATTTTGGATCTGAGGAAGACTCTTCCTCCTGGGGCGTCCCCTCCTGCCCGGAGTGGGGTGGTGTACAGCTAGCAGAGCGGTGCTCCGACTCAGAGTCACCCCCTACCTCTCGCTCACCTCCCCCTCCCTGTGTATCCACATTTCTGCCACGTGTCCCTGATTCAGGGTAAGGACCAAGGATTCCTTTTACTATTGTCACCTTTGGTGGTAAGCGGAACCACCGATCTTCTGCTTGCCCCGCACCGCCATGGGACCATCTCGCTCTATCAGCGCCGTCCAGGCTCCGACTCCTCTCAGACTGCCGCCATCGGAACTCAATTGGAGTCGATTTCAATTTCACAGCATCCGAATCAATCTCCTCAAATGGGAAATCCTTATTCTTACTAGTGTATTTGAACCAGCGATTCGCTGTATCAAACGGAGGACCAAAACTTTTCCTCTTCGGTCTAACATGCAGCGAATCCTTCAGAGTTGGGAATTCTCGATCCCGAACTCGAGAGGAGGAATACAACTGATTTGCCACCGGAGATGAGGATGAAGCGCGTCTGCTCGATTCGAGCTTACGCAACCCAACAGCTGTAACAGTAGTCGACTCGACCTCTGTATCCGGCCTGGGAATGATCTTCTCCTTCCCCGCGCCCCAACAACATACAGGAGGATCAGTCATCTCACCTGTTTCAGCCGCCGGGAACAACGAAGGTAGACTCTCATCGGCACCCACGGTCGCCGCCGATGAACAAGTCTGATCCGCAACATGGTGTGACGAGGGGGGGAATGCGTGCGCAGTGTCTGTACCGTCCTTCCCCTCGGATTGCTCCAGGGAGAAGATGATCCCCGACCTTCCCGGCACGCGCTCAGCGATCAATCGAACAATCTCCTCCGTGGTTGGTGTCGCCGGCGATCCCTGCCGTGGCGTCGCCACGGAGTCGCCGTCCCTCTCTATTTGCGTAACCGCCATCCCGACCAGCCTATCTTAGCACCTGGTTATGAGCTACGCCCGTGTTGGGTAGACTTTGTCCATAAACAATCCTTCTCAGGAGAAGGCGATGAAAACCCATACTCACACCTATGAGAGTTCTTACTGAGATGTGCATGCTTTCGTATTACTGGCATGTCTAATAAGACTCTACAATGGAAGCTCTTTCCATTCTCTTTGACTGAAAAAGCTAAACATTGGTACAACAAAACCATAGGAAGTATGCAAGGAGATTGGTAATTGCTATGTTCTAAATTTCAAACCAAATTCTTTCCCATCTCTAAGGTGATTGATCTTCGGGAAGAGGTTCTACGCTTTAAACAATTAGAGGAGGAATATCTAGAAACATCATGGGATCGCATTAATGATCTGCTTACTATAGGCCCAGACCTTTCTATTCCAGACCCAATGTTGCTTCAACACTTTTACTTAGGCCTTAGTAAGGATTCTAAGCAGTCCCTTGATATAGTTTCTAGAGGATCTTTTCTCCATGTGACTGCTAGTGAAGCAAGGTCTTTGATTGATAAACTTTGTGGAAGGACACCTTGCCCTAGCATTCAATATGAGCCCCCTGAGAAAGAGAAGGAATTGTTTCCTAGACAAGAGGAAGTTTCGATAGCTAAATCGCACTTATTCCAATCCCAACATTTAGCTATCAGTCCCGAACCATCTAGATCCAAAATCTACCAAGGGAAGAAGAAATTCAACCTTTGGAGTATAATCCTTTTGGTGTTGATATCGGGAAGAGCCTGAACTTCCAGTCCTATAAGAGACCTTCGAGTGAATATAATTCAAATCCTCTTGAGAAGGAATCTCTTAGAAAGCATCTTCTTTGGGAAGAATTCAAGGATGGCATGTCTAATGATGCCATAGAAGAAGAGCCGATTCAATTTGATTCCAACCCCATCTTCTCTCCTTCTTTGTCCACATTAGATGTCTTATCTGAACCCATCTTAAAACCCATCCTTGATCTCAAAGAATTCCCTGACTCTTGTTCTCCTGAGTCTCATGATGACCTTAGAGATCCACTAAGACACTTAGAGCATAGGAATCATGATAGACTCAAGGATGACCAAGAAGTGTTGCAACAATGGCTAAAATGTGTAGAATGGATGAACCATGAAGAAGCCTTAATTGAATCCAGCCTAGGCCTAGATCCAAATGATAAACTCCCGACTCTAAGTTTGGAGGAGGCCATAAATGAGACCAGCTTGAGAGCCACCAATCGCAAGGAAATCTTGGACATAAATATGATTGATGAATTTCATAGGCATGAAATGAAGAAGACAATGTTTTCACCTATAGACGTTCATGTAGAATCACCCTTGGAGATTGGTAAGGGAGATGACGTCAATGAGCATAGAAGCTACTACAAAAAGACCTCATCAAAACCATGCTCATATGACACATCTTCCGAATCAATTGGTCTCTCTACTACCATGATCACACTCAAAATCTTCAACCCCCTCATACATCCTATCCATAAGAACTTTAAAAAGGTGGTTGTAGATGCATATGTTTATCATAAACATTGCAAATCTTGATGTGTGGATCTTAAGGTAGGTAGATAAGGATTGGTGTTGAAGGGGAAGCCACTTCATCATGATGAAGCACGATTCTGAGGTTTCCCAAAAATGAGCTTTTGACCAAGAACTAGCACTTTTGATAGACAAGATGAAGATTCACCTTTTACTGTGCTGCCCTTGTGAATTGAGTATAGAGATATATATAATTGTGAAAATATTCCTTCGGGTATTCTTGTCACTAACCATTTCAGACCTGAAGCAAGAAGAATGAAGGATGATGGTGCAAGGTATGTCCAACCAACTATTATGCAACATTAGATCACATCCAATCAAACTTGATCTTGCCTTCCAAGAACTCAAGTGTGGGGAGATGCTTCTCTGAAAAATCTTATGCCATGTTGCTAATCTTGGTTGTCTCTACCTTTAAACTATGCTCAACATGCTCTTTCATCTCTACTTGAATAATGAATCTCTACAATGCTTTCATGCTACCTATGTTTACTATAGTATACGTAAGGTTTTGAAGTATTCTCACACACCTTTTAATTTAGGCATGGTGCTTAGTTTAAACCATTTTCTTGAATTAAATTAGACGTGGTGTCTAGTTTGATCTTGAACCAAGAGGTGTACTGATTTTGCTTCTAAAGGCTTTTAAATTAAGCGTGGTGCTTAGGTTGAATTGCCTTCCTGAATCAAATTAGACTGGTGTCTAGGTTGGCTCTTGAACTAGAAGTATGCTATAGTAGACATTGGAAATTTTGTTGGACTAAACCCTGCAGAAAACTTCTAAAATCCAATCTAGGTAAGTCAAGAGATGAATTCAAATTAGAGATGATGCAAGGCACATAACGAACTCCAATAACTTTGCACAATGAAGACACAGCTCATTCATCATTGATGGAAGGACTGTAAGTATCAAAGATCATTCACTTTGTCTTCAACTGCGAGTTACCTTTGCCTTGAACCATGGTTGTATAAAACATGTGCATAAATTAGAGATAACAATCCCCCATTCAAATCGGTATATTCCTTCGGGTATGTGTTGTCCACTAATCCTATGCGGGCATAAAACAAAGATTGAGACAGAAATCCAAAATGGCAAAGAGCAAAAAGATGACACGACAAAAAGGGCACCATCTAGGAACAAGAGGAACTATGAACCGAGATGTGAGGTTGACCAAACAAGGAAAGCAACGAGCAAAGCAAAAGGACCATCAAGAGTCATCTACTCTTCATCACATGGTGCCATCGTGCTCCAATGATGAAGGTAACATTCAAAGGTAAATGGTTACTACTTAAATTGCTTCTCCTTGGTTTTGGTATGAACATGAATAAAGAACTTAACATGTTTGAGTAATAATTATCCATGATCAATCCTGATTAACTCAACATGTCTAGTTCTTGAAACTTGTTCATAGCATCACTATCTTGATCCATAGTCTTAACCAAATGAGCTAAAAAGTTTCACACTTATGCTTGGAAGATGGTAGTCATGATCATATAAATATTGACACATCATATACAGATAGACAATCCTTCCTTGGGTTAAGCTCTTCAACTCTTGTAGCCTAATGAACTTAAATGTTACATCCTTGCTCAACCTTTTGATCCTACCTCTCGTGACAATGTTGAACAAAGCACATAACATCAACTTCATATTGTTCAAAGTGACTAAGGACAAGAGATGTGGAATAGAAGTTTTGATTCTGCTGGTGTTTTCCCACCAGTAGAGCCCACGCACTTGGCCTCTGCCTTGTCTTCACGAGCAGGATACACTTTAAGCGAAGTGTGGGGGAGTCAATTCTCTCCTCGACCTGTCAAAGCAAAATCAAATCTCAAAATCAAGATGGGTTAGGTAGAAGAAGGTGACACATCATAAAAGGCATCAGCACAGAATCTTAATCTTTACCGAAAGAGCTAGCTTGGAGAAGAAGCACTCCCATGCATGCAACCAAAGAAACTCCCATTGTGTCAACATTGGAGGAATCAACAAGAAGGGAGAAGTCTTGCCCGGAGGACTTAAAAATCTGAACCCTTGCCATGAGGTAACATCGGTAGTTATCCATATTTACTCTCTTGCATTGCATAAATTATTTTCTCTTTGGCATGTTTACTTTTCTGAATTAGCATTGCATAAAAAATACTAAAAATAAATATGCATTCATCTAGTTAGATAATTCATGCATTATAAAATTTGAAGCCCCATGTGAACAGTTCTATGGTGTGTAAAAGCCCGTAGGAGTTTTCACCGTGGTGGCATAAAAATAACAAAAATAATCATGCATACATGTTTCTTTCCTGCATAATAAACTAGAAAATCTAAAAATAATCATTGAGCATCTTGCTACACTATATACACTATAACAACCTTTGAAAACCTCTCACAACAACCAGTCCGTGAAACGGCTAACCACTAACTGCTTACCCTAATCCGTTCCACAAGTTTTGGTGTTTTGTGAGATGTTTGTTGCAAGATGACTCCAAGAGCTAGTCCACCTAGGAATCTTCATCGACATCACTCGAAGTACACCTTCCCAACACACAACTAATCACTGTGTGGAGGAAGCAACTTCTTGTTGGACGAGATCGAGATTCCCGGCTACACTTGCTCTTGTAAGCATGAGCTCCACCGTGAGAACTGCTCAGCTTCAGTGCTCAACCACGACAACCAGCTTGGGGGAAGGTATCCCCTAGGTACGCAGGTAAGTGTACCTATGCGATTATCGAGTCAGTCATAAAAACAAAAAATACCAAAAATATGTGAGCACATGAAGGTTCACCATAGTATCATAAGAAAACTTAAAAATACCAAAAATATGTGGACACATGAAGGTCCATGCTTTTTAGAGTCTTTAGAGTCTTATATAGTACGAGTCTTAAAAATATAAAACCAAATAAAATGTTTGTTTAGATAGAGTCAATAAATAGGCAAGCCCTAAAGATGATCCCTAAAGATGAAAATGATGAAAAGCTGCTCTGTCATAACACCTTTGAAGTGCCTAGTTTTTAGACATAAGTTTTTCCGAGTTTTGGCTTTAACTGTTTTGACATGAAGATTTGCTCTGAGCCTACAACTTGTGGGTTGCATATGCTTGAACTAAGTCTAGGCAAGATTGATCTGATTGAAAAAGTTTGAGCTGCTATTTATCTTGTTACGAGTGACACTAAAGTTACGGAGATTTATATTTTGAAAAATGCAAAACCTTATATGACGAGTTCCTGTATGACAAAGCTTATATTCCCACTAGAGCCAAACATGATGAGCTAGGCTAGATAAACTTCCATATATATGCTGCTTGTCTTTGCATTAAGTTTTGTTAACCTTTGTGACCCTTGTGAGAGATTTGTCATGCTCTTGAATCAATCAAGATCCACATACACTCCAACTTCATATGCACTACTCTACACTAGAGTAGGCGCAACAACATGCCATTTCATCTACACCCATCTAAAAATGTTTTGCTCCTACATTGGGAGAGAACACCAAAAACATTTCCATTAGATAGCCACCCAATAAATGCTCCATGTTCTTGTTGCTATCTCTCAAAAAAAATATTTTGTGCCAAAAGGAGTGCTATGAGCTATGTAAAAGTTATCATGAAACAAAAAGATAAACTAAGGGAGTTAAAAAAAATGGACAAGTGTCTAAGAGCAATGGGTACTTAGATACCTACCTCCCAGATGAAAAAAAAGAGAGAAAAAGATAGCTCATACTCTTTGGCCAAGTTTCATATTTCAAAAGAGAGATGTCTTCAAGGAGCATAGTAGAATTAGGTTCCACCAAATATCCATCATATCCATACACTTGCACATCTTGATTCGATTGTATGACCTATTTCTCCATGGATCCATTGTTTGACTTGACAACATATGCATTACAAGTATGCTCTTTCAAGTTTTCTCCTTACTTATGAGCTCCACATAAGCTTTAGTTACAGGATAAAAACAAAGGCATAACATCATTACTACATAGGTGAGAATCCACAAATACCACATATAATGAGAGATTTGAGAGTTTATACATGGGAAACTTTGAGTTTTATTTTAAAACTTCTAAAAACTCTAGAATGATAGTTGAACAAAGAACTTGAGACATAGTGCTTGGCTTGATCTTTCTATCTTTCGATTGCTCAAGACCCAAGTAAGAGCTGATAAGCCCCATGGTCAAAGGTAACATGACTAAGTTTGAAAGTAAGCTCAGTTATTATTTAGGCTTGGAGGAGAATTTTTGTCTGAATGCAGGTATACTTCTGAGGAATTACATCGAGATGGTTACAATGCTTAAACTTATACATATCTTGAAATAGTTTTTCTGAGCTTAGCTTTGCTAAGGGACTAGCAAAGGTTAAGTGTGGGGGTGTTGTTGACGGCTATTAATGACCAAATTTACCCATCAACTAACTCCTAAAAGAGGCACATTGGCGATCACCAACATAGACTTAGGGTTTACACTATCGGAATTCCACGAGTTTTGGTGAATCCTTGTCTCTGTAGGTACATATCGGAAAAGCTATCAAAAAGAACCAACATGACAGATTACAAGCACCTCAAATGATGAATTGGAATGCACCATTGCGAAGAGCTCATCGAGATGATCAAAATGGACATATCATTTGCTATTTTTGGAGTTCCGGATGAAAAGATATGAATTCCACCACGGGGGTTGCACTAGAAGACTCCAGAAGGCGCGAGAAGACACCACGGCGAAGCGGACCGCGAACGGGCCTGCAGTGGGACCGACCAGTCCCACCCGATCAGCCTGTCTGCTACAGGGGCCAATCAGGCCCAGCTTCGGCCCACATGCTCCACCGTCTTAGGGTTTCAATCTCAGCCGTCCGCCAAAGTCGGTTTGATCCAAGGGCTCACGTTCATCCCACCGGGCTATAAAAGAAGGGCAGGACCCCCAGGGAATCACAGATTCATTTGTAATTCTTTCAAACCCTAATTGAGAGGTGTCCCTCGAATGGATAACCTCTCTGGGGCCAGCCATCAAGAGAAGATTAGTCCTCTTTAGGATCTAGTCTTTAGATAATAGTGAAATGGAGAGTGAGGGAAGACTTAGGAGGAGGTGCCGGCCTGTCGGTGCCCTCTCTACGGCTTGTACTTTGGCGGGATCAAGCTCTACTTGAGCTTGCTCCTGAGATGACTCTGGTGATCAACTTCTAATGCGAGTAAGTTCTATGCCTTTATTGTTTATCTATATCACTACTCTCTTTGAGTGCTTTATTCCTGTTCTAGAGGGATTAGAGTATTATCGTAGGTGTAAGCATGGTGCTTAGACTTAGGAATAATCGTGGATGCACCCTATATTCTAGTGGTGGTCAGGAGTGACAGCCCTGTTATCCTCCTCCCGTCTGTAGGCCAAGTAGGACGCGGTTGCTAAGGAGATCAACACCCTATGTCGGTATCTCTCCTTATGTAATGTCCCCAGTTAGCAATATAAGACATAGGCTTGCCCAAGTTAGAAGAAGAGAACCATAGTTATCCTCTCTACTCTCCTATTATCATCATCCTTGATTGCTGCTCTCAACCCTATTAATTGTCGCCCTAGTTCTACCCTAGTTCTACCTTAGTTCTATCTTAATCTATTCTCTACCTTCATATTGCTACCCCTAGTTAAGTTAGACCGTAGTTGATCTCACACGTTTCTTAGTGGAACGAAACCTAGAATACTCTGGGATAAAGCTACAACGGTATCCGTATGCTTGCGGATCATTCAGTGGGCGTTAACAGATATCAACACGCTTTTTGGCGCCGTTGCTGGGGATAGGGATTTATCTCTATTTTTGGTAGCAACGTTAAGAAGTGTCAACAATTATATACTTACCTTATCATTTATCTTGTGACTTACCCCTGCATTGAGTAGCGAGGACATGGTTATGCCTATTCATTACACCCTAGGTCAACACACTACCTTTACACAGCCATGTAGACCTTCCTTTGGGAAAATATAAATGACAACCCATAATACTCCGGGTAAAATGCTACAATTGATCTGTGCGCTTGCGGATACATTTCTATATTCTAGATGGTGGCATGATTTAATACCACACCTCTTGGTGTTATGCTGCGGATGACAACTTGGCATTCTAATGGCGGTGCGCTGCACAAGCACTTTTGGCGCCGTTATTAGAGATAACATTAAGAGGTGTCAACACCATGCGCTTGCGGAATTATTCAGTAGGCATTAACAGATATCAACATCTACCTTGTCATCTTGAGTGGTTGAAAAGTGGAACGACTATGACCCCAAGTCATCGCTTTCCATCTATGAAGCATACACTTGGAGCTTTTGTATTTTTGAAATTGAAAACATAGCTTATACTTCCCCTCAAATGGTTCTCTCGATTCACTCAATGGTGTATGTATCCTTACCAAAGGCTTTTGAGTTTGCCTTCTTTTCTTTCTCTTTTTTCACCCTATTTCTAAATGGCTTATGTGGAGTTTTGGGTAGGGATGAAAAGAGAGGCATACTTGCATCACATAAAATTGCTAAGTCAAAAACCGGATCCAAGGAGATGCAAGCCATACACTTTGATCAAGTAGTGCAAGTGTGTGGAAAATATATAATAGAAAATACTCTCCCATTTGATATGATCTCTCTCTAACTTATTATTTTGAGACATGGCTATCTTTCTTTTTTTCTTTCTCTTTTTTTTCTTAACAAGCCTGAGCCTTCATGTGCTCACTCTTTTTTTAATCTGGGACCTTCATGTGTCCACAAAGTTTTTTTCTTTTTCATACTTTTACATAGCCGATGTCTCTTCTACTCAAAAATATTATTAGAGAGAGATCATTATCTTTTAAAATATAGAGCATTTATTTGGTGGGACCTAAAGACAAATTTTTTATATCTACTCCTAGTATAGGAGTAGAATATTTTTGGGTGAATCTAAATGGAAGATATGTTTTGCACCTACTCCTAGTGTAGGAGTAGTGCATATATATGTGGGTGCAAGTAAACTTTGATCATGGGTGCATGGCAAGGATCTCACACGGGTCACAACAATTTGACAAAGCTCAATATGATAACAAGTAGCATATGAGTATAGTTTTTCAATGTTTAAATCATCATATGGCTTTGGTAGGAAATATCCCATTGAGGAGAAGTATTACTATAATTTTTTAAGTTTTAGCAAAGCATAAATTCTCCAATAGCTTACACAAAGCAGATAGGATTTCTTTAGTCTTAGCCATATCTCACTTCACAATAACTTAGTTGACGTGTTTTCCTAATAAAGATATATCCACAAGTAATAGGTATATAAACTAGGCATAAAGTTTATGCAAGTCAATCTTTATAAAGTCAAGTTCATGGGTTGACAAAATTTTATTTTTCATTTTAAAGTCTGATTAGCAAGTTTGGCATTGTTGAAAATAATCAAACTTATAGGAGCAAAAGCATGGGTGTGAAGGTAGAGTGCAAACCGGCATGCCCAGTGATGGTATGGAATGGTCGGGTCCCCCACACTTGGATTTTTATGTCAATTGACACAAAAACCAAGTGTGAATATTGGAGCATCTCCTTTGTTTGTGTTGTAGCAACCATATTTCTAGACATTATTCATCCTTCATTCCTATAATTGTTAGTTGCAAAGAATACCCAAAGGGAACATGTCTAGCACCAAGTTTTTTTTTTTTTTATTTGTGGGAGAAGGAAGGTTGTATCTTTATTCTAAAAATCTATGTCAAAGAATTTTATTATGAAAAGCAAAATTATCATTATAAATTATTATTTTTTATTATTAAAAATTTATAGTCATTAAAAAGTGGCATTCATTTATTTTTATTATTTTTAAAACCCTTTTTTAACAAACTTTTTTTGTTTTTCGAAAAAATCTTTCTTTTTGATAACTTAAAAAGTTGATGGCCTTGAATTTTTTTTAAAAAAATGTTGATGCATATGCAAAATTTTAAACACGATATTTGCAATTTAAAAATGCATTGAATTTAAATATGTGATAACTACCGGTTTACCTTTGGCAAGGGCTCGCCACTTTAAGTCCATAGAGCAGGACTTCTCCATTGCATTCAGCTTGAATTTGCATCATCTTATCCTGTAGATGGATAAAGATGATTGCACTTCATATTTTCGCCATGCCATCGGGATCTTCGTGTGGTTTTGGCTTGGCGGGCTTATGATGATTTTTTTTTCTTTTGATCAAGGTTTCATTCAAATTCACCAAAAAATCTTTGATGTACCTCCGTTATGAATTTATCTCAAAGACTTACCCTTATAAATTTGAGAATTTTCTATGGGGGTTAGTCTATGCATACAAATAAAGTCTACACTAGCAATTTCGGTTCAAAAATCAAACTAGACTCCATGTCTAATTTGATTCAGGTAGGCTAATCAACCTAGGCACCATGCTTAATTTAATTAACCTATGAAAATGTGATCATCACATCTAAAACTAAGCACCATGCTTAATTTAAAAGATGTACATCCAATATCCAAACCAAGGCATACAAGCATAGGGAAAGGTAGCATGGGAATGATGAACATGAGATTTACTCAAACAGGTGTTTGAACATTGAATGATAAATAAGATAACCGTTTTGTTTTTATATGCAAGGCAATGCAAAATGGCATGGTTGAATGTGATTAATCAAACATGCCATGGTTTTGAAAAAAAAAAATTAACTAAGTGACATGCATGAAAAACCTAGGCTTTAGCTTTTTGCTCGTAGCATGGACCCTCCAACGATATCATCATACCTATTGGCAAAGCCAACGTATGAAGCCAAGATGGTCCCGTTTAACATCCATCTACTATGACGCTAGACTAAGAGCATTGAATAGATAGATAACAAAAATTGTTGTCTACCTAGACTAGGCATGACGCCCAAATACAGCTCAAAGACAAGGAGCCACCCAAAGAAAGCTCTAGATGTATGATGAACTAAGCAACATGTAGTGGTGAAAATAACATTAGGGAAAATCAAATATTTTTGGTTGGTTCTCTGATACCTTGATCAATTCATCACTCAGAAATTGTGATTTCAATTGTGAGAGTAATGCATCGTATGTAGTCATTCCATCACATATGATGGTTTTGTTTGCTCTTGACGGCAACCTTCTTTTCATACGCAAATGATTAGTATATACACATATACATATTTATGATATGGCAGAGTGGTAGAGTGGATTGTTCATGAATGATCAGGCACCCTAGGCTCATGATGATCTTTTTTATATATTTTTACCCACAAAAGCTAGTGGCAAACTAGGTTAATAGATATCTGGATAATTTCTAAAACTTTTCACCAATTGCTTCCCCAGCAACGGCGCCAGAAAGCTTGTTGGCATTTCTTAGCGTCATGAACAGGTTTGCATCCCCAGCAACGGCGCTAGAAAGCTTGTTGGTATTTTGTTACGCAAACAGAGAAATCCACAAGCGCACGGATACTATTGTAGCTTTCACCTAGGAGTATTCCAGGGTATCGTATTTATCCTCAGGGAAGCAATGGTTAAAGAAGCTGATAATTAACCCTCATGTAACTGCTAACTTAGCGTACCGACTAAACTAATGTGGGGGATGGATTTTAGATAAGTGACACATAGGAGAACTCCATGATAAGATAGCAGAGTAGACCGACTAAGCTGAGAGGACAACGGGAGAGTTCCAGGTTCCTATGACTTCTCTATTACTATTCCATACTGTAGAAGATAACTAGGCAAAGGTTAAATATAGAGACCACACTATGACACTTTGGAGCAACAGTTCCTTTTTGGTTCTCAAAAAGACTGGAAAGGGGTAACCGGGGTCAGGCTACTAAAAGCTCTACGAAAACACCAACCCGAACATGGTGGAATACAAAGGCCGGGTCAGAGCTATCACACCCGGGGCTACCACAACTATCCGTGGGGTTGGGCGCAAACTTAGGTAACTCGCTAGCCTAGACACCACTTCTACGCTAATAGCTACTACTCTAGTCCGGTATCTTAATTAGACTAAAGCTCTCGGTCGAGCGAAGATCCCATGCCAAAGTATAAACCACCATACTTACCATGCTTAGCTAGCTACTACAGAAAGAACTAGATAACCATGAAAGACAATGCAGTAATAAGAAAAGATGAATATATGAAATACTTGAGTCTTACAGAGAAGCGATACAAGATCATACCAGACCTCCAAGGATGGAATGGTACAAGATTGTACCGAAGCTCCGAGGACTCCTTCAGAACTTGAGCACCTCTCCCTAACTCTCAACTAGCTAGTACTACTACTACATCTTGGTAATTGGAATGGAAGAGCTCCTTGGTGGTGTGTGAAATGAGGAGGGAGGAGTCCTCCTTTTATAGGTGAGGTGGACGGGTTCTATGCAAAATAGCACATTGAATGCCCCTAAACCGACCTCCAAGTACAATGCATCCGGGCGCTACTGACGATCGTTATTGTATGAAACAAACCATCAACTAGCCATGAAAAGGATGCAATTGTGATCACCAAAGTAGACATAGGGTTTACACTGATAGATTTCCATGAGTTTTGGTGTTTCACTATTTTTGTAGGTGTAAACTGGAAAAGACGCAACCGCGAGAGCATATCGGAACAAAGAACAGGAAAACGGACTCTGCGGCAACATAGGAATACTCTAGAAAGGATGAGAAGGCACCACGCCGAGCCGGTGGCCCGGAGGTCACCAGGCCAGACCAGCCGGTCTAGGCCTAGACCGGCCGGTCTGGTCCTGGCCCCGCTCGCGGCCCGGTTTGCCCCCCGGTTCGCCCGGTTCACTCCACCGCCTTTGAGGATCGATCCTAGCCGCCCGCCAATGTCAGTTTGATCCGATGGCTCACGATCACCGCCCAGGGCTATAAAAGGAGGGCAGAACCCCCCTAAGAGGTGGCACTTTCATTCATTCCTCATTTGAAGTCCGATCATCAACCAGAAACCCTAATCAGAGCTCCTTAGCTAGGGCCGAGATAGCTAGTTAGAACTAGAGGGAGGCAAGCGCAGGCTTGGATTTCAGAGCCATCAAGAGCTTGGATTTGGTATAATTCTTACCTCCTCTCGCCTTTGTTCTCTTTCATTGTATAGTTATATGATTGCTACAATTGAATTAATGAATACTTATGTACTTATATTCATAGTTATATTGTTCTTTGTCTATTATAGTTATATGCTTAGTATAGCTAGATTGACATTATACTTATCCATAGGTTCGTATAGTGCTCATCTAATTGATCGTTGGGTGAGTGGTGGACATTGTGTAAGCATGGTGCTTATACGTTGTTTATCTGTGAGTGCACCCTATAGGCCGGGCTTGGTAGATCGTGGGTGTGACAATCCTGTTTATAGGCACAGTAGGGCTTTTGTATGAAGGAAGGGTGTGCTATGTTCTCAAAATACCCTAGTATGTCCACTATGAATAGATATAATGCTAACCTTCGCTATGACTACTAAGTGTACTGCACTGACCATAATATGCATTGACATGTAGCTAGGAATAACCTAGGAATATCTCTTGATGTTCTGCTAGTAACCCTAATGATATAGCTAGGAGTCTCTATCTGCTTGTGCTGATGATTATACACTTATCTTATCATTTATCTTGTGACTTGCCCCTGCATTGAGTAGCGAGGACATGGTTATGCCTACCCATTACACTCTAGGTTAACATGCTACTTGATGAGCCCATGGCTCCTCAAATTATTCAGACCGGGTCATTTTTATTTGATGCAAAGAAAAGCAAGATGAAGGAAAGAGTTCAACGTGGTACTCATAATCTACCTAGCAAGCTAATATTTAAAGGAGCTAATTGGCAGGTGAAACAAACCAAGCTGAGAATTGCTATTACTATTTAAAGGAGCCCACACTTTATTTAATAACTGAGAATTGCTATTACTATGATTGGGAAGATGCTATGGAGAATTTTTTGCGGGGTCGTGGACTCATGCCACGCATGCAGCAGTTCTTTGCAAAATGAAGGTAGCTGCTCCGCTTGAGTCCAAGATGAAGGTAGCTGCTGCTCATGGTTGAAAATCTCTTGGCAATGAGCCTGTTATTCGCTCCTCATGGGCTGTTAATGTTGCCGGAGATAAGTACCTTCCTGGTTCTAACCAGCAAGCTATTGATATTAATTCTCATAAGAGGTTGAGTTCTGGTGCTAGTTCTAGTCTACTTCCGGCAAGTCCATACATGATGATAATTCCTACAAGAAGACATTTAGTTCTGATGCTTCATATGGCAAGACTACGAACGATAAAAATTTTCTTCTCCTAAGTTGTATGAGAAGAAAGCTCTCGGTGCAGATAATTATATGATGAAGGGTGCTGCTATAAAGGAGCAGAAAGAGCCTATTCAGGAGGCTAGTAATCCCATGAAGATGAAGCAAGATGATTCTCAGTTGTTGCTAAAGGTACAAGTGCCTGACCAGACCTTTATACATGGTAGTGTTGTTGTTTCTTCTGCATCGGGGCTGCATAGTACTGTTTCTGATGATATTCAATCTAACATTGAAATTGATGACACAAATGACACATTAGATGGCTTATCTATGTTGGCTCAAGAGGTAGAACGTGATGGTACTGTTGTTCATGTCAAAGGGCAGCGGTCCAATATTTTTCAATCAGAGTGCAAAGTTCAAGATAAGGTATGCAAATTGATTATTGATGGTGGTAGCTTTACTAATGCTATTAGTTCAGATTTGGTGCATGCATTGTCTTTGTCTATGCGGAGGCTTCCAATGCCACGTTATATGCAATGGATGAATCAAAGTGGTGCATTAAAAATTACTCATAAGGCACGAGTGAAATTTTCTATTGGAAATTATGTTGATACAGTTGACTGTGATGTCGCACCAATGAGTGCATGTCATTTATTGTTGGGTCGCCCTTGGCAGTTTGATCTTGATGCTACTCACAGTGGTCGTTCCAATAATTATTCGTTTGTGCACAAGGAAGTTCATCATGTGCTCAAACCGATGCCAGATAGTGATATTAAAGCTGATGTGTTTGTTGCTGTTAAAATGAAGAAAAATCTTGCTGAAATTACCCCAAAGCCGAGGATGGCTTTGCTTCAAGGGACGGAGAATGATGAGATATGTGCTGAACCAATGATTATTACTGATAGCATCCTAGATGTTCCATTAATTCTAGGTGATGTTACTCATGATATTTCTTTGCTGAACAATATGGTTCCAAAAATCAATTCCATGGATGATATGGCAGTAAAGTCTCAAGCTATTGTTTATGAGTGCCCAGGCAAGAATACAACTGCTACTTCTGAAGATAATTCTAATGGTGTGACTAAACCAGCTTCTGTTGTGGCCAACAATATTCCTAGTAATGGAACCAAAGATGATGTGATGAGTAGTTCTCAGTGTGAGAGTTCTAGAAGTTACTATGAACAAGAAAGTGCAGCGATGGTTGCATATACATCATCTATGCAGTTTGGCCTTGAAACTGAATTTGTGAAGCATAGTAACAAGAATTATGAGGATACAATTATGTTGCAAATGGAGAATTTACCTGAGGATACACAAAAGCTGAGGACGGCTTTGTTTAAAGAAAGGGAGCATGATGAGCCCACGGCTCCTCAAATTATTCAGACCGGGTCATTTTTATTTGATGCAAAGAAAAGCAAGATGAAGGAAAGAGTTCAACGTGGTACCCAGCAAGCTAATATTTAAAGGAGCTAATTGGCGGGTGAAACAAACCAAGCCGACGAGGGCTATCACAATTGGATCCATACCTATGGAGATTGGTTGAACTCATTCATAAAAGTTACATTGGCCTCAGTTTATTTACTCTCCCTGGAGGTTAATGAGGTTTTCGTAATGTGAGAAGCATGGCCCAAGTATTATTCTATAATATTACTTTTATGCACGTGAGTTTATTTACTTGGAGTTGTCACGTAATTTATTTCCTTGGAGTCCGTCACTTAGTTTGGTTGCATCAGGTTTTGTGTGGTCGAGCCCATGTCTGGTTCAGTGGGGTGAGGCCTGCGTGCCTTCTGATCTGGTGGAGCCAAGGTTTGCATGCTTTTTTAATCCTAGAAGCAGCCCACCATGTAATTAGATTGGATTGAATTTTATTTGGAGGAGTTATCCCTTGCCGAGCCACCGCTCGAGAACCCTAGCTGGTCGGGGTGATTGTCCGGATCCTTCGTGGATTTGTGTGGAGTGCGTGATCGAGCCGCTACAGTTTAGGCACGTCGCTTGGAATTCCTGGTGTTCCCTCTCTTCTGACCGTGGGTCGTCGTGGCCACGGGTGGAAGAAGTTATCTAGGGTTTGGATTGCAACTATTGTAAGCTGATCCCTTTATCATCTCTAGTGCTACTACTTGTGTCATATTTATCAACGGAATTGGTTCAGTTATTTGATCTGAAATTATTACGTACTTGCTGGTGCTTGCCGTTAGATTTCTAATTAAATTAATCTGGACTTTTGGCCTGCTGTGAGTGGATATCAGTTGTGCTCTTTATTGGCAAGAGATCCTGTTGCGTGCAGTTTGATACCTGGCCGAGTAATACTTCTGTTGTTCATGTTATGTGGGATTACAAGCTAGCTATCAGTATTATTGTTTTGAAAATTGAAAATAGAATATTTACGTCGCAACCAGGGAGTATTATATCGCATTGACGGTTGAATTAAGAGGCGCAGTTATCTAGTCATAAAAAATCAGAAAAAAAGGATACTCTTATTGTTTAGTACCGTGAAAGATTGGGCAAATATTTGGGCAGCGTAGGTGTGTCCTTATCACTACCTCTACACGAGAGCCATGTAGACCTTCCTTTGGGAAAATATAAATGACAATCTGTAATACTCTGAGTAAAATGCTACAATGGTATTTGATCTGTGCACTTGCGGATACTATTTCTATATTCTAAATGGTGGCATGATTTAATACAGCACCCCTTGGTGTTATGCTAGGGATGACAACTTGGCACTCTAGTAGCGATGCTCTGCTTACAAGTGTTGCTAGAAATAACATTAAGAGGTGTCAACAAGCGCCTATCCAAACCGACATGGGGAAGGCGGTAAGAGGCCACCGACCAAATTTCAGGCCAATTGGGCTCCGTGGCGGTGCGGGCGCACCACGGTGCGGCCACACCCCTAGCGAGCCCAATCTGCCCCAATTTTGGTCGATGGGCTCCCCTGGTGTTGTGGACTTCGCCCATGACCGGGATTTTTGGAGTTGACACCATTTGAATTGGGTTTAGACTTGTTTTCCTTCTATTCTGGGCCTAGATCTGTCAGGAATGTGGGCCTTCTCCACTTGGGTTTATATTGGGTCATATTTTGATATATATCTTGCATGCTTTTGAGCCCATTTGTATTATTTTCATAATTGTCCTCCTGCAAAAGATGAATCACCAAAACTTGTGGAACTAGGTTAGTTGTAGGTCCTATTTCTATGTTTGGTGTTTATTTGTGCAGATTTTACGTAAAGGTTGGTAGGTAAAATTAGGCAATAAGAGCCGCCAACAAGCTCCCCCACACTTGTTTCTTTGCTCGTCCTCGAGCAAAGGTAAATGTAACTATGAATCATGACTTCAAAAGATGTGATGCTAGCATAAAAGATATTCCATATCATTCCTCATACCTGTGGATTTTGAAGTGTCTACCATGTCGTCTTGAGTGGTTGAAAAGTGGAACAACTATGACCCCAAGTCATCACTTTCCATCTATGAAGCATACTTGGAATTTTTGTATTTTTGAAATTGAAAACATAGCTTATACTTCCCCTCAAATGGTTCTCTCAATTCGCTCAATGGTGTATGTATCCTTACCAAAGGCTTTTGAGTTTGCCTTCTTTTCTTTCTTTTTTTTCACCCTATTTCTAAATGGCTTATGTGGAGTTTTGGGTAGGGATGAAAAGAGAGGCATACTTGCATCACATAATATTGCTAAGTCAAAAACCAGATCCGAGGAGATGCAAGCCATACACTTTGATCAAGTAGTGCAAGTGTGTGGAAAATATATAATAGAAAATACTCTCTCAATTGATATGATCTCTCTCTAACTTATTATTTTGAGACATGGCTATCTTTCTTTTTTTCTTTCTCTTTTTTCTTAACAAGCCTGAGCCTTCATGTGCTCACTCTTTTTTTTAATCTGGGACCTTCATGTGTCCACAATTTTTTTCTTTTTCATACTTTTACATAGCCGATGTCTCTTCTACTCAAAAATATTATTAGAGAGAGATCATTATCTTTTAAAATATAGAGCATTTATTTGGTGGGACCTAAAGACAAATTTTTTTATATCTACTCCTGGTGTAGGAGTAGAATATTTTTTGGGTGGATCTAAATGAAAGACATGTTTTGCATCTACTCCTAGTGTAGGAGTAGTGCATATATATGTGGGGCAAGTAAACTTTGATCATGGGTGCATGGAAAGGATCTCACATGGGTCACAACAATTTGACAAAGCTCAATATGATAACAAGTAGCATATGAGTATAGTTTTTCAATGTTTAAATCATCATATGGCTTTGGTAGGAAATATCCCATTGAGGAGAAGTATTACTATAATTTTTTAAGTTTTAGCAAAGCATAAATTCTCCAAGAGCTTACACAGAGCAGATAGGATTTCTTTAGTCTTAGCCATATCTCACTTCACAATAACTTAGTTGACATGTTTTCCTAATAAAGATATATCCACAAGTAATAGGTATATGAACTAGGAATAAAGTTTATGCAAGTCAATCTTTATAAAGTCAAGTTCATGTGTTGACAAAATTTTATTTTTCATTTTAAAGTCTGATTAGCAAGTTTGGCATTGTTGAAAATAATCAAACTTATAGGAGCAAAGCATGGGTGTGAAGGTAGAGTGCAAACCAGCGTGCCCAAGTGATGGCATGGAAGGGTCGGGTCCCCCACACTTGGATTTTTATGTCAATTGAAACAAAAAAACCAAGTGTGAATGTTGGAGCATCTCCTTAGTTTGTGTTGTAGCACCCATATTTCTAGACATTATTGATCCTTCATTCCTGTAATTGTTAGTTGCAAAGAATACCCAAAGGGAACATGTCTAGCACCAAGTTTTATTTTTTTTTTATTTGTGGGAGAAGGGAGGTTGTATCTTTATTCTAAAAAATCTAAGTCAAAGAATTTTATTATGAAAAGCAAAATTATCATTATAAATTATTATTTTTATTATTAAAAATTTATAGTCACTAAAAAGTGGCATTCATTTATTTTTATTATTTTTAAACCCCTTTTTTAACAAACTTCTTTTTTTATTTTTAGAAAAAAATCTTTCTTTTTGATAACTTAAAAAATTGATGGCCTTGAATTTTTTTAAAAAATGTGGATGCGTATGCAAAATTTTAAACATGATATTTGGAATTTAAAAATGCATTGAATTTAAATATGTGATAACTACCGATTTACCTTCGGCAAGGGCTCTCCGTTTTAAGTCCGTAGAGCAGGACTTCTCCATTGCATTTAGCTTGAATTTGCATCATCTAATCCGGAGATGGATATAGATGATTGCACTTCATATTTTCGCCATGCCATCGGGTTCTTCGTGTGGTTTTGGCTTGGCGGACTTATGATTCTTTTTTCTTTTGATCAAGGTTTCATTCAAATTCACCAAAAAACTTTGATGTACCTCCGTTATGAATTCATCTCAAAGACTTACCCTTATAAATTCGAGAATTTCCTACGGGGGTTAGTCTATGCATACAACCAAAGTCTACACTAGCAGTTTCGGTTCAATAATCAAACTAGACTCTATGTCTAATTTTATTCGGGTAGGCTAATGAACCTAGGCACCATGCTTAATTTAATTAACCTATAAAAATGTGATCATCACATCTAAAACTAAGCACCATGCTTAATTTAAAAGATGTACAACCAATATACAAACCAAAGCATACAAGCATAGAGAAAGGTAGCATGGGAATGATGAACATGAGATTTACTCAAACGGGTGTTTGAACATTGAATGATAAATAAGAGAACCGTTTTGTTTTTATATGCAAGGCAATGTAAAATAGGGTGGTTGAATGTGATTAAGCAAACAAGCCATGGTTTTGAAAAAAATTAATTAAGTGACATGCATGAAAAACCTAGGCTTTAGCTTTTTTGCTCGTAGCGTGGACCATCTAACGATATCATCATACCTATTGGCAAAGCCAACGTATGAAGCCAAGATGGTCCCGTTTAACATCCATCTACTATGAAGCTAGACTAAGAGCATCGAATAGATAGATAACAAAAATTATTGTCTATCTAGACTAGGCATGGCGCCCAAATACAGCTCAAAGATTAGGAGCCACCCAAAGAAAGCTCTAGATGTATGATGAACTAAGCAACATGTAGTGGTGAAAATAACATTAGGGAAAATCAAATATTTTTGGTTGGTTCTCTGACTTGATCGATTCATCACTCACAAATTATGATTTGAATTGTGAGAGTAATGCATCATATGTAGTCATTCCATCACATATGATGGTTTTGTTTGCTCTTGATGGCAACCTTCTTTTCATCTGCAAATGATTAGTATATACGCATATACATATTTATGATATGGCAGGGTGGTAGAGTGGATTGTTCATGAATGATCAGGCACCGTAGGCTCATGATGATCTTTTTTATATATTTTTACCCACAAACGCTAGTGGCGAACTAGGTTAATAGATATCAGGATAATTTCTAACACTTTACACCAATTGCTTCCTCGGCAATGGCGCCTTTAACGCTTGTTGGCATTTCTTAGCGTCATCACCAGGTTTGCATCCCCAAAGAACGGCGCTAGAAAGCTTGTTGGTATGTTGTTACGCAAACTGAGAAATCCGCAAGCGCACGGATACCGTTGTAGCTTTCACCCAAGAGTATTTCAGTGGTATCGTATTTATCCTCGGGAAGCAATGGTTAAAGAAGGCGATAATTAACCCTCATGTAACTCGCTAACTTAGCGCACCGACTAAACTAATGTGGGGGTAAGTAACAAAGATATGGATTTTAGATAAGTGACACACGGGGAGAACTCCATGATAAGATAGCGAGTAGACCGACTAAGCTAGGAGGAGGACAAGAGACTTCCAGGTTCCTATGACTTCTCCATTCTTGTGGTTCTATTCTAGCTCATACTGTAGAAGATAACTCGGCAAAGGTTAAATATAGCTACCACACCATGACACTTTGGAGCAACAATTCCTTTCCGGTTCTCGAAAAGACTGGGAAGGGGTAATCGGGGTCAGGCTGCCAAAAGCTCTACGAAAACACCAACCCGAACGTGGTGGAATACAAAGGCCGGGTCGGAGCTGTCACCCCCGGGGCTACGACAACTATCCGTGGGGTTGGGCGCAAACTCAGTTAACTCGCTAGCCTAGACACCATGTCTACGCTAATAGCTACTACTCTAGTCTGATATCTTAATTAGAATAACACACTCGGTCAAGCGAAGATCCCATGCCAAAGTGTAAACCACCATACTAACCATGCTTAGCTAGCTACTACAGAGAGAACTAGATAACCATGAAAGATAATGTGGTAATAAGAGAAGATGAATATATGAAATACTTGAGTCTTACAGAGAAGTGATACAAGATCATACCACACCTCCGAGGGTGGAACGGTACAAGATTGTACCGAAGCTCCGAGGACTCCTCCGGAACTTGAGCACCTCTCCCTAACTCTCAACTAGCTAGTACTACTACTATATCTTGGTAATTGGAATGGAAGAGCTCCATGGTGGTGTGTGAAATGAGGAGGGAGGAGGCCTCCTTTTATAGGTGAGGTGGAGGGGGTTCTATGCAAAATAGCTCATTGAATGTCCCTCAACCGACCTCCAAGTGCAATGCATCCGGGCGCCTATCCAAACCGACATGGGGAAGGCGGTAAGAGGCCACCGACCAAATTTCGGGCCGATTGGGCTCCGTGGCGGTGCGGGCGCACCACGGTGCGGCCGCACCCCTAGCATGTCCAATCTGCCCCAATTTTGGTCGGTGGGCTCCCCTGGTGCTGTGGACTTCGCCCATGATAGGGATTTCTGGAGTTGACACCATTTGAATTGGGTTTAGACTTGTTTTCCTTCTATTCTGAGCCTGGATCTATCTGGAATGTGGGCCTTCTCCACTTGGGTTTATATTGGGTCATATTTTGATATATATCTTGCATGCTTTTGAGCCCATTTGTATTCTTTTTATAATTGTCCTCCTGCAAAAGATGAATCACCAAAACTTGTGGAACTGGGTTAGTTGTAGGTCCGATTTATTTGTTTGGTGTTTGTTTGTGCAGATTTTATGTAAAGGTTGGCAAGTAAAATTAGGCAATAAGAGCCACCAACATATATGATATTTATACAGCTTATTTCAAGATTCTATCTAAGTCTATGAATTTCTTTTTTCAAAGTCCATCACATTTCCTCCTAGATAACTTGAATAGTAATAATGACTTTGATTTTACTTCGCTTACTCTGCTTCTGCTTAAGGACTTGGGTTTTTGTATTTTTCTTTAAAAAATGATAAAACTTGCTTTTTCCTATGATATCCTTGGTCTCATAGAAAACTTTTTCCTTTTATGTTATTTTTCTAGCCTCTAGACTTTATGGAGGAAGTACCATAACTTTGGATAGAGAATTATTTATGAAGTTTTTATTTGTATACCTCCTGTACATGCTCTATTTTCTCTTCTGCTTCTTTGAGAAATATGGGCTATCTCTCTGGCAGTGCTTTTTGCACCCATTTTTTCACTGAGTCGGGTATCTTTGCACCCCTTATTTTACTCTCTTTTTTTTGCACATACCTTTTGGTATGGCATCTTTTCTGGCTCATGCTTCTTTGGCATAGCATCTTTTCTTTGTCATATCCCACATTCTCTTTTGGCTTCTGAGTTTTTAAGAGTCATGCAATAGGAGAGTATATTTTTATTTTTTAGGTGAATCCCGATCAGAAGGTAGTGTACTTCCCCTCATTAAGTCGTAGATAATTAGCAGAAATTTCATAATTGGTAAAGTTTCTATGTGACCAAGGTTTATCAAGAGAAAATATGCTAGATTATCATAGTTATTATTATTTATAAATCCTAAGTCTTTTTGCATAGACTAGAGTAAAGGTCATATTTTCATTTGTCATTTGTACTAATACAAGTTACTAGCAAGAAAAAGATGTTGTTAGATAAAGTTCATAGATCAGATTTCTCTTGTAAATAAAATGTAAGCATATCATGTACAAGAGGGCAAGAATTCTAAAAAATCATTAATTTCATACCTTTGAGAGATGAATGATCCTCCCCAAACTTGTTTTTGTGCCTAGCTTTTAAATTTTATTTTGTACTCCAAAGTGGAAGACAAAAACAAGTGTAGATAATATATATTGGAATTATCAAAATGATTTAGGCACATATTACAATTGAAGGAAATAAAATATTAAGAAGTAAATGCTGGAAAGGTAAATTTGT
This sequence comes from Chrysopogon serrulatus, assembly GCA_015844335.1. Lineage (NCBI taxonomy): Eukaryota > Viridiplantae > Streptophyta > Magnoliopsida > Poales > Poaceae > Chrysopogon > Chrysopogon serrulatus. The sequence continues at coordinate 121,608 of JADLZL010008110.1, forward strand.
GCCTAACTTACTAGTGCGGGAGTGACATGATCACTGTAGTGCTTAAAGCACTCCCGCTGCCCTAGCAACTTTTTCGATCCTCTGGCTCAGGGTGAATCTAGTGGTGTCTAGTTCGTCCAGCAGCTCACCGATCTTGAGCTGTGCTAGTGCGAGATCCCCGTGTAGCTTCCTCACAAGGTACCTAAGTGAGAGGACCGAGGTGTTGAGCGGGACGATAGAGGAAGCCCGAGTTGAGGTTTCTGACTACTCGAGGTTGCTAAGGATGGCCTGCCTGTGGATCTCTGCTCTCTTGAATTTGAGAGGGAGGGAAGGATCCTTGGACAGCTCCTATCCTTTGGAGCCGGAGGCTTGGCCGTTGGGGGCTGGCATAGAACCTTTGTCCTTGCGCATGAGCCCCTTAGCGAAACCACCCCCAGGCTTGGGGACGCCGACTACCGTATAACTACGGCTGATGGCCGGACTACTCGGACCGCTAGGAGTGCCCAAAGGTGGTACAATAGAAATGTTCCTAGTCTCCCTATGATGACTAGGTTTGGCCCTTGTCGATGTCATTGGCCTCGGTCCTAAGATGCCAGTAGTTGTCCGCTTGGCCTCCTTGTCCACCCGTATGCCGAGCTTCTTGGCGATCCATGTTCGGGTGGTGCCTGAACCTCCTTTTGCCACCTTGCCTCCAGTGCTAGCCATGCTGCTTGCGTCGGTAGCTAGGGGCATGATGGATAGCGGTGCCGCTACGATGGCTGTTGGTGTTTCTTAGCGCATCACTAAGTTTGGACCCTTGGTGACAACGCCAGAAATGCAGTTGACATTCCTTAACATCATTACTGAGAATAGAGCAAGTCTATCCCCGGTAATAAGTAAGAAATGCTTAGGTGGTGTACCTTAATTACCATATCACTAGATCAGCCATGGTATTGAGGCACACCTCACTAGTTATTCCCTCAACCGCTACTAGTGATATACCTCGGATGATAGTTTCAGAATAGCATGGCACGGGCACCATGGCATACCAAACTATTCTTACCTCTATCAAGAGAGTTATATCCCTAATAACGCTAGGACTATAGCCTTAGTTGCTAGTACCTCAGAGATGCTATACGGCGCACTTTCAGCATTCCTTGACACTAAGGCTAGAACTACAGTCCTAACAACAGTAAAGAGGTAATGATGATCCGGTAAACCTTTGCAGTTTTGGATGTTACTCCGCAAGCGCATGGAATTACCGTTGTAGCATTTCAACCTGGAGAAATCTTAGGTGTCATATTTATGTTTTCCCAAAGGAAGGCTAGTGTAGATTTTAGTATGAAACCATAATCAAGAATATTATACTTTGTATGAAAGGTAAAACAATGTTCATAACAGGGGTAAACAATACAGTTTTCATGATAGTGGACACACACAGATATAAATGTCTCTCAAATAGGGGAAAGATGAATGAAGCATAAAGAATAAAAGAATAAAGAATAAAAGAATATCCTACAGGAGCAATGGTCCTAATACAGCTAATGTCTAGATAGTGGATAGTCAGATAAATACATGAATCAGATCTAGAGTTGTGTTTGCGATGGATCGGGAGACCACCGGCCACTGGTCTGCCAGCGAGATGGGTGGTAATTTAGACTCCTACGCCATAGCCGAACGTGGGGGATTACGAAGGGACGGACAGGGCTATCACCACTTGCCGCCTACCCCCTCGTCTGTGGACTATGAAGTGCAATCACCAGCTACCCTATACCCGAGCACCATGCCCGCATATAAAATAGCTACCCAAGCCCCCCCGGGTCTCTCACCCTACGGATGAACAAGTAAAGAACTTGGATGTTGTGCGATGAACGACCAACCCGCACACATCTCTATTCTTCATCATCTAAATGTATGAACGATTAAGAATGGAGCTCTATATGCTACGAACATGATATGAACACTATGAACTAGCAAGCATATCATGAACAAGGCATATGAACTAGAAGTCCTAGGTTCTATGATCCAACTACACAAACTAGTACCTAGTTCATCTACACAAACTGGTGCCTAGTTCATATAACAAGATTATAGCACAAGAACTATACTCTAATTCTAGAACATTGCTATATTGATAAAAAGAGAAGAAGAACATAATGGAAAGAATAGTATTCATACCAAAAGAAGCCAAGATGTCTCCTCCTCTTACAAGTTGAGCCTTGCTCGTCTACTACAACTAAGGATAAAGGGAAAAGTGGAGAGGTACACTTGAGAGTACAAGTGAAGGTGTAGTGTGTTGTGTGAAATGAGGAGCTCCACCCCTACTTTTATACTAGCTTGAGGTCGTTTCCAGGGCTGAGGTGAGTAAATGCTTGGCCAAACCGCCTCTACAACCAACCAAGGGAACCGCCAGAAGAAGATGGGCCAGGCCGAGCCTCCTAGGGGTGCGGCCGCACCTTGGTGCGCCCACACCAGGGGTGGGCCCCTCGGCCCCGGCTTTGGCCCATGGCCCTCTTGCTGCCCTTGGACTCCTTCCTTGTGGGTTGCTGGCCCAGTTGAGTTCTTGGTCTTTTGATCTTTGTTTATTTTGTTGAAATACGCCTTGCCGGAAGGCGCATTCTTGTGACCTTTTCCTCTCTTCCTTATATGTTCCCTATAAAACAATGATGCTCTAATACAAGTGGAAATAGGTCAATAGTAAAGGTATATGTGAATATATGTATGATAATTCTTCCTTCTTGGATAATAGTTGGCGGTTAAAGTATGTCGGTAATCATCACCAACAAAATCCCCCAAGCTTACCCTTTGCTCGTCCTCGAGCAAAGCTAAGAACTTGGTTGTTGATCAGGAGTTGCTACAATGCCAGTTATGTTTCACAAGTGCCAAGATTATGACAAAGTTTTCTTCCTTGATTTAAATAAATTGGTTGTTGTTGACACCTGTTAACGCCCAAAATTTATTAGCAATTACCACTTCCCCAGACATGAATATCTACTAGAATAGGGTTACCACTGATAATTTCCACGAGTTTTGGTGATTTGTGCATTTTTCAGGGAATTTTCCAGAAAAGCCTAAAAGAGGGATTTAAGTGCTAATTTACCACGAAACTTAACCGCGACGCAAGTACATCACTAGAGGGTTCAGGAATACTCCAGAAGACACCGAAGCAGTAGGGGCCAGCCGCCACCAGTGGGGGGGCGGCCCCACCCCGCGCGCGCCTGGCCCCCCTAGGGTTAGGGTTGGCCGCCCCTTCCGGAACCTTCCTACACCGCTTCTGAGGAGTCATCCTGGCCGCTTGCTACGTTGGTTTGATCCAACAGCGCGTATCAATCCCACCGGGCTATAAAAGGAGGGTCATACCCCCCTAGAGGAGGCTAGATCAAGAGATGAAGAGTCAGAGCTTTAGATAGAGATCCACTAGATCTAGGCTAGCAATCAAGATAGAGATTAGAGAGATAGAGTAGAAGAGTAGAGATTCGGAGGAGCCCCAGCCTATCAGAGCATCCTCAGGAGCTGTATTCGTCTGGATTCGGCTCCCTCGCCCGGAGCTGCGTTCTGAGGTACTTTTGTATTTACCATTCTGATTCTAGTAAGTAGTTGTTTATATTCATTCTTTGGTTTGCAACTTATATTATATTGAGTACTTTGATTTGGGTAGCTCCTAGGTCAGAGTAGCATTCGTAGCGTAGACGTGGTGTCTGGCTTATGATTGCTTGTGAATGTCCCCGATCAGCCGGATAGTGGTAGCTCGCGTAGGTGACTTTATAGCTACGTTGAATCCTCTGTAGTCCACTTCCCGTTGATAGGACTGATAGGCTTATAGGTGTCTGGTAGGACGATTACTAGTTTCTTCTCCTATTCAGATCACTTGTCCGATAAGACGATATTATACAAAGTTTACCGGTAGTTAGAACTATAGTACATTAGCTATTTCTGATGAGGACATCACTCCTTCGGATACACTCAATGATCCTCCGCTGAACATTCAAGGTCCAATCACAAGAGCTCGCGCGCGACAATTAAATTTACAGGTGAGCTCGTTCCTAAGTAACTCTTTATATGATTTAGAGAATAGATTGCTACCTAATGATTATATTATGATTAGGAATCATGGAGAGGACCGGGAGATACATAGAGGAGGGCTTGGAGGCGTGAAGGACCAGCAAGGGCGCTCAAGTCAAGGTGGAGGCCCAGACCAAGTCGACTTCGAATCCGTCTCGGAGTCCAGGAGCAGTCTGTACTAAATTGGACGCCCAGGATGCATCCGGACTCGGAATTGGACGTTCTTAGACTCTAAAGAAAGATAACGAAAAGACCTTTCCAATGAGTCTTGTTGGAGGCCCAAATTCATCCGGAGTCATCGGGAAACGTCCAAACAATTTGACGTCCAGAATCTGTCCTGACGCTGCGACGTCGTATTTTGGTCTTTGGGCCTTGTATCGAAGTTGGAACCCATTAGGGGGTGCGTCCAGGGGGTCTTGCACGACCTTAGACTCTTTATAAACAGTAGCCGCCGCCCAAGTTAGGGTTGGGTTTTGCTTAGATTAATCTGTCAAGAACAGTTTCGCCGTTTTATCGGTTTGTGAGACCCCAACTCGTGAGCTTAATCATTCATTTGCAAATTGGTTGCTTTCTTCTTTGTTCTTGCTTGTGTTCTTCGATTCGCAGGCAAGGATTAGCCTTCTTGGCGAGGTCAACCGTGCAACGCCGGTTGATAACCAGAGAAGACGTGGTACTGCGATTGCGGGGTTTCGGATCGTGCTGTTCGGAAGCCGGATCGACTTGTGTCTTGTTTTCGCCAAATCGAGAGTTACCAGAACCTTTCGGAAGATCGGGAACCCTTGTTCACATCAAGTGGTAATCAGAGCTTCAGGTATACCGTCAGGTTCATATCCCACCTTAGTTTTGAGTGTTTCGCCTTCGTCCTATAGTCCACTGCCATATTATTTTCATGTCCTATAACCTTCCGCGCCATAGCCTTTGCATATTTCAGTTTCAGAGTACGTCGTGTTGACTTTGTGTCCTGGTCGAGGTCTTGTTGCTGGTTAGGTCGTGCTAGAGTCCATTGTGTGAGTTTTTGTTAATCGTATCTACCCTATCCACCATCCCCAAACACAAGTCGAAGCCACCACATTACTCGACTTGCCCCCGCTAGCCGCCTTGTGTGATCTCTCGCCCGCGCTAACCCTAGATAGGTTGCCAGCCGCTGTTATTTCGCCTGCATCGCAGCTCTCCTTACATCATCTGGCGAATACCTGTGATCGGTGTTGGAGTTTAGGGACGCTTTGCCCTAACTGCCGCCGCCGTGTTGTGCCTTTCGGAAAACATAACTTGAGGTATCTTCCTTAAAAACAGGCATAATTTTTTCGCTCGGTTATCGGAAAAATCTGAAAAAAAAAAAATTGAGCAGATTCTTGACACCATTCTGAGGTGACCCAAACTAGCCTACGGCCTGTTGGTTTCGTTAAAATTGCCAAAAAAATTCAGGAAAATAAAGAAAAAAAATTATCAAGGTTTACTCGACGCTTTTCGGAGAACGTCTTTGAATTTCTCAGAGACCACATCCCACCTCAGTTGTAGGTGCCAATTTTTGTGGTTGCATCTTTTGTGATCCTTGTTCAGAGAAAAATATAAAAAAAATAGTGAAAAAATAAAAAAGTTTGATTTCTACTAGTGCCTTTTGCAAAAATCCGGGGAAAATTCAGGAAAAGGAAAAATCCGAGCTCAGTTGTCGGTGTTGTGCCTTGTTTCTAGTGCTTTTGCTATCCATCATACTTTTTTTTTTTTCCTTCATCTTATTTGGTCACACACATCTAGAACTTGGAGCATTTTAGGCCGGCAACAAGAACGAACACTGTGGACTATAATTCAGCATTACTATCTGTCTCTGACTTGTGTTCCAGATATACTATCTGTCTCTTTGTGTGCCTTCCAAGCTCCACATTCTTCTAGACAGCACAGGTTTGACATTCCTGCAATCGTGGTCTACGACTTCCTGGTGTCCTTTGTCTTGCTGGTAAGAACATTTGTGAGAGCTTGGTAAGAAGTAATTAGTTTGCTGATCCTGAGAGACACCACTCCACCGTTCATAGTAGAACTTTTAGGGATAACCTTCACCGTTTGTTGCTTGTGTTTTGTGTCTACAATGGCAGGTGATGATGACGACGCTAGTTCTCCCAAAGAGTTCTCAGAGTGTGTCAGCCAAGAGCAACTACAATCTGCTGTAAGTAATGCTCAGAAGGAAATGAACGAGGCAGTCACAAAGGCTGTAACTGCTGCGCTCATTGAACTCAAGATCGGCAACACACTTGAGAGATTGGAAAACGATTGTCCACACTGACCGACAGGGTAGCTGCCTTAGAAGTTCAGCCACCGCCTGAAGAAGATAATGGAGGCAGCGACGCTGGTGATGAGATCTATGACACCAATGGTAATGTTGATCAAGCAGCGACAAGGGAAAATAGGTTACGTCGACGTCTTCGCAACAACACCACAGGTATGGGTGGCAACCGCCATCGAGGTAATCGTGCTCATGCTCCTGATGATCCTTATGCTAAGGTCAAATTTACCATACCTTCTTTTTCGGGACATTATGATGCTGAGGGATACCTTGATTGGGAGATGACAGTAGAGCAAAAATTTAGTGCCCACCTTGTGCCTGAGCAACATAGAATTAGACAAGCCACTAGTGAATTTAAAGATTTTGCTATCATTTGGTGGACAGGTTTAGTTGCAGATAACTGCCAACCTAGAACTTGGGAAGAGCTTAAGGTTGCTATGCGTGATAGATTTGTGCCGCCATCATATCATAGGGATCTACGTAAGAAATTGATGCGCTTAGAACAGGGGAGATAAATCTGTGCGGGATTACTATGGTGAGCTTCAGAAAGGATTGATGCGTTGTAGTATAGTAGAGGGAAACGAGGATTCTATTGTTCGTTTTTATTCAGGATTGAGGGAGGAAATTCAGAACATAGTTGATTATAAGGATTTTAACACTGTCAACCAGTTGTTTCAGTTTGCTATGCTTGCAGAGAAGGAGTTGCGAGGGACGTAATAAAGGGGGCAAAGGCAAGGTTGGCACCTCGTACACTCCACGCATGGCGTCCTCTTTGGGCCTTCCCAAGGCATCCTCTTTTCGGGCGCCTCTACCAACGAACAGACAGACACCTACCGCGGACATCCGGTTCAGGTAAAAATTCTTTGCAGGAACCTTCAAAGAGTGCATCCTCCATTGCTTCAACAGGGCGCACTCCTAGCATTCAGTGCCACCGCTGCCAAGGATTCGGTCATGTGCAGAAGGATTGCCCTAGTCAGCGGGCATACATTGCTACAGACGATGGGTACATCAGCGCCTCTGACATTGAGGAAGAGGATGAAGAAGATCCGGCTGTGGAGGTGGACAATGAAGTTTTGGGTACTGATGACACGACCACCTACAGAAGCGTCATTGTGCGCGAGCGCCAAAGACAAAGGTACAACAACCGGAGAAGCCGCAACGCCACAACTTGTTCCAACTGTTCTTCGTCATCAACAATCGGCGAGCACGTGTCATCATTGATGGAGGTAGTTGTCAAAATTTGGTGAGTTCAGATTTGGTCAAGAAGCTTGGCTTGGCCACTCGCCAACACCCCCATCCCTATAACCTACAGTGGTTTAATGATGCGGGCAAAGTTAAGGTAACACAAACTTGCAGAGTTTCTTTTTCCATTGGTTCCTATACTGATTATGCTGATTGTGATGTGGTACCTATGGAAGCTTGTTCACTTTTATTGGGTCGTCCTTGGGAATTTGATAATGATGCTATGCACCATGGTAGAAGTAATACTTACACTTTTATGCATAAAGGAAAAAAAATTACTTTGGTTCCTATGACCCCTGCTGAAATTGTACAAGCTGAAAAGAAGAACGCTGCTAGTTTGCATGATGCTAAATCTGAAAATCAGCAAGTTGCTAATTCTATTTACCCACCTAAAACAGATAAGTCGGCGCCTAATTCTAAGGTTGAGGGAATTAAATTGAAGGGTGCTGCTATGCTTGCAACAAAAACTGATCTTGCTGAAATTTCTGATGATGATATATGCTATACTTTGGTTTGCAAGCGAGCCTTGTTTTCGCTTGAAGATGTTGTTAGTTCGATGCCTCCTGTTGTCACTAACCTTTTGCAGGAGTATGAGGACGTTTTTCCAGCCGAGATACCCCCGGGGCTGCCACCTATGAGAGGAATAGAGCATCAAATTGATTTGATCCCGGGAGCAACACTACCAAACCGAGCTGCTTATCGAACCAACCCCGAGGAGACTAAGGAAATTCAGCGACAAGTCCAAGAGCTTTTGGACCGCGGGTATGTACGTGAGAGCCTTAGTCCTTGTGCCGTTCCCGTGATTTTGGTTCCTAAGAAAGATGGTTCTTGGCGTATGTGTGTTGATTGTAGAGCCATTAATAATATTACTATTAGATATCGTCATCCAATTCCTAGGCTTGATGACATGCTTGATGAGTTGTGTGGCTCTGTAATTTTCACAAAGATAGACTTGCGTAGTGGCTACCACCAAATTAGAATGAAACTTGGAGATGAATGGAAAACAGCTTTTAAAACCAAATTCGGGTTGTATGAGTGGTTAGTAATGCCTTTTGGTTTGACTAATGCACCTAGTACTTTTATGCGCTTAATGAATGAGGTTTTAAGAGCTTTCATTGGACGATTTGTGGTAGTTTACTTTGATGATATTCTGATTTACAGCAAGTCTTTGGATGAACATATGGGACACTTACGTGCTGTTTTTAATGCTTTGCGTGATGCACGTTTATTTGGTAACCTTGAGAAGTGCATCTTTTGCACGGATCGAGTCTCTTTTCTTGGCTATGTTGTTACTCCACAGGGAATTAAAGTGGATGAGACAAAGATTGAAGCCATAAAGAGTTGGCCGGTGCCTACAAGTATCACACAGGTGAGGAGTTTCCTTGGTCTTGCAGGTTTCTATCGCCGCTTTGTCAAAGATTTCAGCGCCATTGCTGCCCCATTGCATGAGTTGACAAAGAAAGGTGTGGTGTTCCATTGGGGAAAGGCACATGATGAGTCCTTTGATGCTTTGAAGGACAAGCTTACACATGCACCATTGCTGCAACTTCCTAACTTTGGTAAGACTTTTGAGCTAGAATGCGATGCTAGTGGAGTTGGCATTGGAGGTGTTTTGATGCAAGAAGGTAAGCCTGTTGCATACTTTAGCGAAAAATTGCATGGTCCTGTTCTTAATTATTCTACGTATGATAAAGAATTGTATGCACTTGTGCGTTCTTTAGAGACGTGGCGTCATTATTTGTGGCCTAAAGAATTTATTATACATTCAGATCATGAATCGCTTAAGTATCTTCGCTCTCAAAATAATCTGAATCGTAGGCATGCTAAGTGGGTTGAATTTATTGAATCTTTTCCTTATATTATTAAACATAAGAAGGGGAAGGATAATGTGATTGCCGATGCCTTGTCTAGACGCTATGCTTTCTTGTCCCAACTTGATTGTAGAATTTTTGGACTTGAATCAATAAAAGAACAATATGTGCTTGATCCTGTTTTTTAAAGATGTGTTGCTGAATTGTAAAGAGGGACGTACATGGAACAAGTTTGTGATCAATGATGGTTTTGTGTTTAGAGCTAACCGTCTATGCATTCCAGTTGGTTCTGTTCGTCTAATGTTGTTGCAGGAAGCACATGGAGGAGGTTTGATGGGGCATTTTGGTGCTAAGAAGACGGAGGATATGTTGACCACACACTTCTTTTGGCCAAAGATGAGGAGAGATGTTGAACGGTTCGTGGCACGCTGCACTACATGTCAAAAGGCTAAGTCTCGCTTGAATCCACATGGTTTGTATATGCCTCTTCCTGTTCCTTCTATTCCTTGGGCCGATATTTCGATGGACTTTGTTTTGGGATTGCCTAGGACTAAGAGGGGAGGGACAGCATTTTTTGTTGTTGTGGATCGATTTTCTAAGATGGCGCATTTTATACCTTGTCATAAAAGTGATGATCTTTGTCTTTATTGCTGACCTCTTTTTCAAAGAGATTGTTCGCTTGCATGGTATGCCTTGTACTATTGTTTCAGATCGTGATGCAAAATTCTTGAGTCATTTTTGGCGCACTCTATGGAATAAGTTGGGTACAAAATTGTTGTTTTCTACAACTTGTCACCCACAAACTGATGGACAAACAGAGGTAGTGAACCGCACTTTGGGCACCATGTTGAGAGCTATTTTGAAGAAAAATTTAAAGATGTGGGAGGAATGTTTGCCTCATGTGGAGTTTGCTTACAATCGGGCGACACATTCTACCACTAAGGTAAGTCCTTTTCAGGTAGTGTATGGCTTTAATCCTCGTGCTCCTATTGATCTTTTACCTTTACCTACCACTGAAAGAACCCATAGTGATGCTAGCGCACGTGCTGAATTTATTCGTAAGTTGCATGAAACAACTAAAGAAAATATCGAAAAGATGAATGAAAAGTATAGAATTGCTGGAAGTGAAGGTAGGAAAGAAATTAAACTTGAGCCGGGTGATTTAGTATGGTTACATTTGAGAAAGGATAGGTTTCCAGAGCTGCGTAAATCTAAATTAATGCCAAGAGCTGCTGGTCCTTATAAAGTTATTGAGAAAATAAATGATAATGCATACAAACTTGAGTTGCCACCCGAGTTCGGGGTTAGTCCTTCTTTTAACATTGCAGATTTGACACCATACTTGGGAGAAGAAGATGAGCTTGAGTCGAGGACGACTCCAATTCAAGAGGGGGGAGGATGATGAGGACATCACTCCTTCGGATACACTCAATGATCCTCCGCTGAACATTCAAGGTCCAATCACAAGAGCTCGCGACAATTAAATTTACAGGTGAGCTCGTTCCTAAGTAACTCTTTATATGATTTAGAGAATAGATTGCTACCTAATGATTATATTATGATTAGGAATCATGGAGAGGACCGGGAGATACATAGAGGAGGGCTTGGAGGCGTGAAGGACCAGCAAGGGCGCTCAAGTCAAGGTGGAGGCCCAGACCAAGTCGACTTCGAATCCGTCTCGGAGTCCAGGAGCAGTCTGTACTAAATTGGACGCCCAGGATGCATCCGGACTCGGAATTGGACGTTCTTAGACTCTAAAGAAAGATAACGAAAAGACCTTTCCAATGAGTCTTGTTGGAGGCCCAAATTCATCCGGAGTCATCGGGAAACGTCCAAACAATTTGACGTCCAGAATCTGTCCTGACGCTGCGACGTCGTATTTTGGTCTTTGGGCCTTGTATCGAGTTGGAACCCATTAGGGGTGCGTCCAGGGGGGTCTTGCACGACCTTAGACTCTTTATAAACAGTAGCCGCCGCCCAAGTTAGGGTTGGGTTTTGCTTAGATTAATCTGTCAAGAACAGTTTCGCCGTTTTATCGGTTTGTGAGACCCCAACTCGTGAGCTTAATCATTCATTTGCAAATTGGTTGCTTTCTTCTTTGTTCTTGCTTGTGTTCTTCGATTCGCAGGCAAGGATTAGCCTTCTTGGCGAGGTCAACCGTGCAACGCCGGTTGATAACCAGAGAAGACGTGGTACTGCGATTGCGGGGTTTCGGATCGTGCTGTTCGGAAGCCGGATCGACTTGTGTCTTGTTTTCGCCAAATCGAGAGTTACCAGAACCTTTCGGAAGATCGGGAACCCTTGTTCACATCAATTTCCTCATTCTCAATGGTTTTCTAGATTGTTTGTACCCCCTTAGATTAAGAGTATTAGGCTAGGTCATAATCACCTACTGTTCCTTTGGGTTCGATATTAAAACCGGGTTGATCTTGGTGAAGTGCCGATCAAGTATATATATCAGGCGCTTGCGGATAATCTGATTATAGTTATTATTTAGGGTGCAGTTAATTTATACCAACAAGCATTTCTGGCGCCGTTGCCAGGGAACGGTTTGCTGATTTTGACTTTAGTCTATCTTGGTCTATAGTTATCCTTTTATATTAAAAACAAAAATAAAAAAAATTATTATGGAAAACGAATCTCAACTTCTATATCAATATGGAGCACCATCGGGATCGTACTTCCAGCCAAAGGAATCTTCTAAACCTATCACATCATCGGCTATGAGCTACGCCCGGGATTAATTAAATTAGTTCAGAACATATCTTTTCTCGGTAATACTAGCGAAAACCCCTATTCCCATTTAAGCGATTTTGAGCAAACATGTTTATGTCCGAGTATTAAAGGCATGGCTGATGAAACTTTAAGATGGAAAGTCTTTCCGTTTTCATTAACGGGACAAGCTAAGAAATGGTATAATCGTCATGTTGGGAGTAGTCCAGGAGATTGGGAAATATTATGAAAATACTTTTGTCTTAAATTTTTCCCAGTAGAAAAGGTCGTTAAACTTTGATTTGAAATCATAGGATTCAAACAATTAGACAATGAATCACTAGGCAAGGCTTAGGATCGTTTTGATGGTTTTGTAAATTCTAGACCTAATCTTGCTTTACCAGAACCCATGCTTTTACAATATTTTTTTTAGGCCTTGATGATAGAAATAAGGAATATCTTAATTTGGCCTCGGGTGGAGCATTTATGCATATTACTGTTGAACATGCTAAAACTATTCTTACTAATATTCTAAATGATCTCCCCAAAGAAAAAGAAGAGTTGCTAGAAGAAAATTCTTAGTTAGCTAAAAATGAACTTTTACCTGATTCATCTCAATCTATAGTTGAATTAAAACCTGAGCTAGCTAATGAGATAACTCCAAATTCTGAGTGGATGTTTAAAATAGAGGATGATTTCTTTGATAATTTTGGGAACACTACACTTTATCGTAAAATTATTCAACCCCAGCAATCTGGAGATTTCAATTCTAATTTTTCACATCCTGATGATTTAAAATTTCTTAGAGAAATAACAAGAAAATTGATTTTTATTTTGGGTGATGATTGGTTGATAGAATCTGAACAATTCCCCTGAAGTAATTCATTTTAATTCACCCTCTATTAGTATAAAGTTGCAAGTAGATTCATATCCTTTTGAAGCTTTATACAACCCAGTTGTAGGAGTCAACATTATGTCATACACCTTTGCTAGAAAATTCTTAAAAGACATACCATTAATTCCTACGAATAAATTGTTTAAAAATTGTTCAGGACACATTATTCCTAGTTTAGGAGTTTTAAGTGCACTTCCTATTGTTATTTATGATTTCCGCATTCTCGCTAAATTTCTATATCTTTGATGTGTGGGATTTTGATGTAATGATTGAAGTACCCATAATAAAACTTCTTCAAGAAGGTCATAATGGTAAATTAAATGTCAAATTTGGGAAAGGATTTAATTTTTTCAATACCTATAACTCATGCAGTAAAATTTAAAGCAGAGCTCCTTCCCGAATTAGATCCAATAGAAGAGGTTAATGCGATTGAATTCAATAATTTTATTCAACCTGATTTAGAAGATGATACCCAGTTCTTCATCGATGAAGAGGAGGAGGACCTTATTGATCCTAGACCTCTTGATGAATTACTAGAGCCACCTAAACCTCCTATTGAGCTTAAACCATTACCATCTGGTCTTAAATATTCTAAATAATGACCAAGCATACCCAGTGATTATAAGTGATAAACTTTCTGATGAAGAGACCTATAAATTAATAACTGTTTTAGAAAAACATAGAGCTGCTTTTGGACATTCACTCCAAGACCTAAAAGGGATTAGCCCTGTTCTTTGCACCCATCGCATACCAACCAATCCAAAAATTACACCTTCAAGAGAGCCTCAGCGTAGACTCCAAAATGCAATGCGAGATGTAGTAAAGAAAGAAGTCCTAAAGCTTTTACATGGGATCATATACCTTGTACCGCATAGCGAGTGGGTAAGTCCTGTGCAAGTTGTACCTAAAAAGGGAGGAATGACAGTTGTCCAAAATGATAAAAATGAATTAATACCCAAAAGAACTGTCACTGGATGGCGAATGTGCATAGATTATAGAAAGCTCAACAAGGCAACAAAGAAAGACCATTTTCCTCTACCCTTCATTGATGAGATGTTAGAGCGTGTAGCAAATCATTCTTTCTTTTGTTTCCTTGATGGTTATTCAGGATATCACCAAATCCCTATCCACCCTGATGATCAAAGCAAAACCACATTTACATGTCCCTATGGAACTTATGCTTATAGAAGAATGTCTTTTGGATTATGTAATGCACCCCTTCTTTTTTTCAAAGATGCATGATGTCTATATTTTCTGATATGATAGAAGAAATCATGGAAGTTTTTATGGATGATTTTTTAGTTTATGGAAAAACTTTTGATGATTGCCTAGAGAATTTAGATAAGGTTTTGCAAAGATGTGAAGAAAAACACTTAGTCCTCAATTGGGAAAAATGTCACTTCATGGTTAGAGAAGGAATAGTGTTAGGACACCGGTGTCGAAAAGAGGTATAGAGGTAGATAAAGCTAAAATTGAAGTAATTGAACAATTACCTCCACCTGTTAACTTAAAAGGAGTCTGAAGTTTTCTCGGTCATTGTGGTTTTTATCGTAGATTTATAAGGAATTTCTCACAAATTGCTAGACCAATGACCAGATTGTTAGCTAAGGATGTACCTTTTGAGTTTGATGAAGAATGCTTAGAATCATTTAATATTCTTAAGAAAGCACTTACATCAGCACCAATCATTCAACCCCTGATTGGTCTTTACCTTTTGAAATTATGTGTGATGCTAGTGACTATGCTGTGGGAGCAGTCTTAGGGCAAACAAAAGATAAAACGCATCATGCAATTGCCTATGCTAGCAAGACAATGACAGAAGCACAATTAAATTATGCAACCACTGAAAAAGAACTTTTGGCTGTTGTCTTTGCTATTGATTAATTTAGGTCCTACTTAGTTGGAGCTAAAATAATTGTTTATTCTGATCATGCTGCTCTTAAATATCTGCTCACTAAGAAAGATGCTAAACTACGATTAATAAGATGGATCCTATTGCTGCAAGAATTTGATTTGGAAATTAAAGAAAGAAAAGGAATAGAAAACCCTATTGCTGATCATTTGTCTAGGATGTATTTTAAGGAACCTCAGGAACTACCTATTAATGACTCATTAAGAGATGACATGCTGTTTAAAGTGACCAAGACAGATCCTTGGTACACGAATATTGTCAACTTTATGGTTGCAGGTTACGTACCACCAGGAGAAAATAAGAAAAGACTCATTTATGAAAGTCATCTCCACATATGGGATCCACTATACCTCTTCCGGGTATGCGCAGATGGATTACTCAGAAGATGCGTACCAGTAGAAGAAGGCATACAGATCATTCAAAAATGTCATTCATCACCATATGGAGGTCATTATGGGGCATTCCGCACTCATGCAAAAATCTGGCAGAGTGGTTTCTTTTGGCCAACCATGTATGAAGACACCAAAGATTTCATCCGAAGATGTGGAGCATGTCAGAGGCACAGAAATATCAATGCAAGAGATGCTATGCCACTCACCAACAACCTTTAGATAGAGCTCTTTGATGTCTGGGGAATTGATTACATGGGACCATTTGTGAAGTCAAAGAATTATGAGTATATTTTGGTGGCAATTGACTATGTATCGGGTAGAAGCTATGCCATGCAAGAATGCTGATTCAAAACACTCAAAGAAGATGTTTGAAGAGGTTATATTTCCAAGGTTTGGAACACCTAGAATGGTTATAAGTGATGGAGGAACACATTTCACTGATAAGAAGTTTCACTTATACCTACAAGCTCATGGAATACGACACAATGTCGCTACTCCATATCATCCTCAGACAAGTGGCCAGGCAGAAACATCCAATAAACAAATTAAGAATATTCTCTAGAAAACAGTAAACGAGATGGGAACTTTATAGAAGGATCGGTTACCTGATGCACTATGGGCATACCGGACAGCTTATAAAACACCTTTGGGTATGTCACCATATCAATTGGTATATGGTAAGACCTGTCACTTACCAGTTGAATTAGAACATAAAGCTCACTAGGCTATAAAAAGATGGAACATGGATCTAGAAGCTGCTGGAGAGAAAAGAAAGATGCAATTATCGGGATTAGAAGAATGGAGAGAGAAGGCTTATCACAATTCGAAGATCTACAAAGAACGAACGAAGAAATGGCATGATAAGAGGATCAAGAAGAAGGAGTTTGCATCAGGAGATAAGGTATTACTTTTTAATTCTAGGTTCAAATTATTCGGGCTTGGGAAATTAAGGAGCAAATGGGAAGGACCCTTCACCGTCGTGAATTCGTCACCACACGGAGCAATAACTCTACAATCAAACGAAGGTACATTATTCAAGGTAAATGGACACCGACTTAAACTTTATTTAGAGCCATTTGATTCAGGAGTAGTGGATAAAATTGAATTCATCTAATTACCAACTTATTAAGTTCTATTTTATTCCGGTACGAAATTTTATCCGAAAACATATCTAACAGAAACATAGGAGGAGTCCGAAGCACCCCGCGAAAGGGCACCCGAGGTGGGCCCTGGGTGGGGCCGGTCGGCGCCCCTATGGGGCCAGTCGGTGCTCCCCAGGCACCTCCCGTCCTGACTCTCATCCCCTGTCCTTCTACACTCTTCCTACGTATATTCGCGTATTATCCACGTACAATCGGATATTCTTTCATACGGATCCCGTAGAGCCTAGATTTTGTCCTCATCCTGTCTCCTGAAAACCCATATAAATACGTACCTAGACCTCCTCAATTGTATTCCATAACTAGCCACCTCTCTCTCCTTCAAAAGAGCTCTCCAATCTAGATCTACTAGCAATGGCAAACAAGGCGATCGTCTCCTACGGTGCGGACTTGACAGCATCCCCAGTGATGATTCGAAGGCCCTCGTCCTCGCGCAGCCGAGGCCTCTCACCGTCGCACCGCCGAAGCAAGTTGCAATGATCCCTCAGCGCCATGAGCAAGTCTACTACGTACAAGATCCATCTGCTCTTCCTCCACCACCTACAAGACTACTACTTGAAGGAGGTGCTAAGGGAAAGCAGATTCCTATCCCCAAGGGTACCCAGCTTCTTGCACCTAGAGCTAATGAGCGACTCGTGTCGGTCGAGACCGACAAGAAGGGCAAGCTGATATGTGCTAAGTACACCAATGCCGCTCGTCCTTCTGTTCAAGGAATTCGTGCAAACCCTAATGAGGTATGCTACACTGAGCCCATCGCACCTAAGCCAAAGCCTAAGAGGAAGAGAGCAGCATCAGCATTAGCACTGGAGAAAGTTCCCAAGCAGCCAGCACCAACCCTACGCACTCTCAATGAGAAGCTTGAAGGCCTCGTCAACCTTGTCAAGGAGATGGAAACATCTAACAAGCTGAGTGACAAGCTCATAGATGACGTAGAAAAGAAGGTTGGGGTTAATCTCAAGTTAATCCGCAGCCTCAAGCGCGACAAAGAGAAGCTTGAAGAAGAGGTTGCAGCCCTCAAAGAAATAATTTAGGGCCTCAATAATGTAGGGCAGCATTAGTTGCCTAGTTATCCAATAAGGCACACTTCTCGCTAGTTTGATTAGTTAATGGAGTCAGTAGAGTCATTTTCTTAGGACAAAGCCTAATGAGCTAGGGCAGTCGTTAGCTCAGTCATTAAAGCGTCTGTTGAATTATTTTATACCACCGCCATAAATGAATAAAGTGCCTTATTTTATATTAATGTTTGTTATCTACTCTACTCTCTATTTTTGGTATGTGTTTGTCTCCACATATTAAGTGAGAAAGTATGCAGAAAACAAGTGTGGGGGAAGTATAATTAATCATGAAGCGAAAATACGATCGGAGAAATAGCGTAATTCAGAACGACATCAAACCAACACCGCAAGCAAGCAAAGCGGGACCTGCAGGACCCCCGAGGGGGCCGGCCGGCGCCTGGTGGGGCCGGGCGGCGGCCCCCGCCACCTCTCGCCTCTTCGTTTCGGCCACGGTCGGGGTTCGAAGTTAATGACAATTCAATTGCATATATTCTATTCTGAATTTTGGTCCAAATTATAATTCTTCATATTAAATGCTTTAAGAAATAATAAATCCATTTAATCCATGACTTGAGAAAAATAAATTATATGACACCCTTCTAGAGTCATGATTATTATGAAATTTATAGTGCTTCATGATTGCCTAAGTTATTGTAGGAAGTAAGATAGCAAAGATAATGATTATTCAATTTCTCGATAATTTGTCTTTGGAGATTTTATTTCAAAAATTTGAAAATACTTAGCTTCACTTCTCTTTGTAACGGAACTTAATAATAATTACATCAATCTACTTTAATTGCTTTGGTCGAGAGGTTTATCATATTCCCAAGATCATAAAATAAAAATTAAATAAGAATATAATTGCAATCGTCTTGAGCAATATTATGAAGGAGGCATGAGCTATTCAAAAAGATTCCAAGGAAATAAAAAGGGACAAGTGTCCAAAACCTGAAAAAGATAGATCATGAGGAAATAAAAAGGGACAAATGTCCGAATCTCGATTAAGAAGGAAAGAAATATGAGCATGTGCTCAACAAAAAGAAAGGCTCATGGTTCCTCCAACATAATATGACAAGAAGTGAGAATTTTCCTGATCTAGGAATATGATATCTCTCTCCCTCGCTATAAAAATATCCAACTTATGTCACTACCACTGGTGCCACTACAAATGAGAGGATCGAAGCTATGTTTTTGCAAATAACATCTCCACTCCAAAAGACACAATTAAAGAAAGGATAATCAGTCTTAAGCTCCCTTACTCCGCAATCACTTAAGGATTCATGATAGACACTTTAAAATTTCACAATGCATGATTACTAGACTAGTGCTATACAATTTAAGTTCCAAGTTATGCACTAAATGTGTACCCTTTTTGCCAAAACCAACATTTTTCTCGGGACGAGCAAAAGCCTAGGTAATTGTTGACACCTGTGAACGCCCAAAATTTATTAGCAATTACCACTTCCCCAGACATGAATATCTACTAGAATAGGGTTACCACTGATAATTTCCACGAGTTTTGGTGATTTGTGTATTTTTCAGGGAATTTTCTAGAAAAGCCTAAAAGAGAGATTTAAGTGCTAATTTACCATGATACTTAACCGCGACGCAAGTACATCACCAGAGGGTTCGGGAATACTCGAGAAGACACCCGAAGGCGGGGGCCCGGGGCCGCCACCGGGGGGGGCCCAGCCCCACCGGCCCCGCCCGGCCCCCTAGGGTTAGGGTTGGCCGCCCCCTTCTCGAACCTTCCTACACCGCCTCCGAGGAGTCATCCTGGCTGCTTGCTATGTCGGTTTGATCCAACGGCGCTGTATCAATCCCAATTAGGGCTATAAAAGGAGGGTCATACCCCCGGAGGAGGCCGATCAAGAGATGAAGAGTCGAGCTTTTTAGATAGAGATCCACTAGATCTAGGCTAGCAATCAAGATATAGATTAGAGAGATAGAGTAGAAGAGTAGAGATTCGAGAGGAGCTCCGGCCCTGTCGGAGCCTCCTCGTGGGCTGATTGCCTCGGATTCGCTCCCTCGCCTGGAGCCGCGTTCGAGGTACTTTTGTATTTACCATTTCGATTCAGTAAGTAAGCAGTTGTTTATATTCGTTCTTTGGTTTGCAACTCATATTATATTGAGTACTTTGATTTGGGTAGCTCCTAGGTCAGAGTAGCATTCGTAGCGTAGACGTGGTGTCTAGGTTATGATTGCTTGTGAATGTCCCCCCCGATCATTAGGATAGTGGTAGCTCGCGTAGGTGACTTTATAGCTACGTTGAATCCTCTGTAGTCCACTTCCTGTTGATAGGACTGATAGGCTTATAGGTGTCTGGTAGGACGATTACTCTGTTTCTTCTCCTATTCAGGTCACTTGTCCAGTAAGACGATATTATACAAAGTTTACCGGCTGTTAGAACTAGAGTACATTAGCTATTTCCTCATTCTCAATAGTTTTCTAGATTGTTTGTACCCCCTTAGATTAAGAGTATTAGGCTAGGTCATAAATCACCTACTGTTCCTTTGGGTTCGATATTAAAACCGGGTTGATCTTGGTGAAGTGCTGATTAGTATATATCTGTGCGCTTGCGGATAATCTGATTATAGTTATTATTTAGGGTGCAGTTAATTTATACCAACAGTTGTCATACTCATCCTTTTCACTTGTCACCTGTGGGGCTTATAGCTATCACTTTATCTTTAGGTTTGTATTTTAGCAAGAGAGGTAGTCATAGATTTTGTATACATTCTACTCTTTTGAATTGCTTTCCTGCTTGAGTTTATATTTTTGTATGAAGAGCAAAGTCAAATGATGAGATCATAGCAAATTACTAAGCAATACACTTTGATCGGAGGGTGAGTTTATTATCTTTTTCCTTTTGAACTCCTATGTATGACTTTCTCTTTTCTGTCTTTCTAAGAAGTGGGGGCTATCTCTCTGGCGGGTACTTTTTGTACCCATTTTTTATTCGCTCGGGCGGGTATCTTTGCATCCCTTGTTTTATTCTCTCTTTTTTTTGGCACATACCTTTTTGGTATTGTTAACAATGGATTTTGGTAAGGACTGAGAAGATGACAGGTGGGCCAAGCATTCAGGGCATTCGGCAAACGTTATGCGGTCGGCTGTTCGTGGCGATTCGGCAAACATCTATGCGGTCGGCTGAGTTCTAGTGATTCGGCAAGTGTTCGTGCGGTCGGCTATCTTTGAAGGCGGTGGCTCCATTCGGGAAGAAAAGGTGGCAAGTAAAAGCTGATTGGAAGGAAAGAACCATGATAGTAAAGGACTCCGAAAAAGATTAGAGCTAAGATCGCTATGTTTTTGAGTTACCTTTGGTGTTTTGTAATCGTAGTCTTTTAGGATTCATGTTACGTCAGGGTATAAATATAAACCCTCGACCATTATAAAAGGAGTTCACAACCAAATTAATACAATCGGCCCCTGCCAATTTTCGAGTCCTTTGTCGTGTCGTCGAGTTCTTCGAGAGGAGCCATCGATCCGTCAACCTCCGTAAGTTCTGACAACCTTGCTATCATGTCTAGTATCATGCGGTGGATTTAGATGTTGATGCAAGTAGTCTTGTTTGTCTCGACCGGATGGCCGTCGCGCGGGCGTTTGCTTGACAACCAAGAGGTCTTCGCTTATACTTTGTTTATCTCGACTAGATGGCCGTGCGGCGGCGTTTGCTTGATAGCTTAGCAAAGCAAGATAGTTATCGGCTCTATTAGACTTGACAGGATCTAGTAGATTCATTATGTTATCACGTGTTGCATGTCTCTAATATTTTATATATTTGTAACACTCCTTTGCCCAATCTAGATTGATAAGTTTTGGCTCTCTATTTTTATAGATCTATTTGTTCCTAAATGTTCTTACTTTCGTATTATCGTGACAGATAGATCATATGCTTACATAGCCGAATTAGATCAATCTAGGTTGTTACATGTTGCGGGTTCTTGCATGTTAAAAACGTTTAAACCTTGATAAGGCTAAGTGTCATGCGGCAGATGCAAGTTTTTGATAGGTTTGTTCATGCTAGCTTGTTTGTTCCTTCTTCATGGACCCCAATTCGGCTAGTTTGCCGAGCTTGGTTACGCTTCAACTCACAATCAACTTTGACTTGTTCAAACATGTCTTCTCATGCATACATATTCGGTAATCAACGCTTTATGTGTTTACCTTTATATTAGCCGAATAATCTACAAATATGATTGGCAGACAGCTTCTATAGCTGTATGTCGTCGTAAGTGGCTTCAGGGCCGTATATATGGAACTGTCTGGTCTCACCCGGCATGTTCCAATTTTGTATTTAACAATCTTTTATCCCTTGTCAGTTTCAGGTCAAAATGACTGGCACGCTTCTAGATTTCAAACTGACTGGTCACCCGATTGAAGCCACGCTTTCCGGCTTGCTGTGTGTGAGGCACAGTGCGCCACATTTTGTGTCAACACACTTTTTAGCACG
The DNA here is from genome assembly GCA_015844335.1 of Chrysopogon serrulatus. Lineage (NCBI taxonomy): Eukaryota > Viridiplantae > Streptophyta > Magnoliopsida > Poales > Poaceae > Chrysopogon > Chrysopogon serrulatus. The sequence continues at coordinate 143,538 of JADLZL010008110.1, forward strand.
CTCGGTGGGACCCCATCGTTCAAGATGCCTAAAATCAACAACGATCACGTTCTAGACGTAACCATGGATGAGTTGCCGGAGAATTCAAGGGAATTGGTGCAGCAAGCATGTGAGCAATTTCAACAGAAGTGCCTGATGTCCTTTTCCAAGAATAAAAGCAACAAGGTTTTCCAAAAACAATCGTTGCCAAGGGTTCTCCTTCCAGACCAATCTGATTTCACTGAAGAGGTGGATGCTCAGAAGATGTCAGAGTTGGTTCACAAGGCTTTGGGAGAAACTATGACAAATCATCACACAGCCTTTTTGAACACCTTTCGTGCAATCATGGTTAGCACCTTCGGCCCAACGGCTAATAAGTACTTTGAGGAAAATGTAGGCCCAATCCACGGACCAACACTCTTCAATGTGCCAAAGTATCAAGAGAAGTCTGCTGGAGATGATGGAGCATCTGGCTCAAACAAAGGTGGACGAGCTCCTAATGAGAAACAACAGCCTCCTACCTATGGCCAGGTGACATTTGGTACAATAGGAGATATACCACCATCAGCTTTCAAAGTGTCTCCAGCATCAAATAGGTTGCAAAGGAATATGTATGGAGATGGATATCAGGAATTTACTGATTATAGTACTCTGGATGCCTTGCCGAATCCATGATACAAGAGTGCATCAGGACTGCCTTCTGGAAGGCAAGTACAGGGAACTCCAAATTCAAGTATTGATATTATCATACACAGGATGGCTGATATGATGCAGAATCAGTTTGGCTGAAAGCCGAAGAATCAGTCCTACTCATACAAGTCTCCCTATCCAGAGTGGTACAACAGAGTAGCACTTCCTCCAAGGGTGAAGCCTCCAACAGATTTGACCAAGTTTTCTGGCCAAGATGACACTAGCACCATAGAGCATATCAGTCGGTATTTGATGCAACTTGGAGAAGCTTCTACAGATGAAGCTTGGAGGATTTGGTATTTTTCTTTGTCTCTCACAGGGCTAGCTTTCACATGGTTTACATCTTTGCCGGCTAATTCCATTGGTACACGGGGAGAGCTAGAATAGAAGTTTCATGCGTATTTCTTCATGGGTACTAATGAGAAGAAACTGGTTGATCTTATGAGTCTGAGACAGAAAGCTAATGAGACACCACAGGAGTATCTTCGCAGGTTCAGAGAAACCAAAAAACTTTGCTATTCTCTGAATTTACCAGATGATCAGTTGCCAGGGATGGCGATAGCGGGAATGCAGCCGAATGTCAGAGAGAAACTATTCGGCATAGAGTTTGATGACCTTGGTCAACTTTCACAGCGACTGGCAGCTATGAGTAATCAAGCTCTCAAGAGAGGCAATCGCTTCCAAAAAGGCAATGTTGCTAATGAGATGTATCAAAGCTTTCTGGAAGAAGCGGCTGAATACGATGATGAAGATGAGATAGCCGCAGCTGAGTTGGTTTGGGCCAAAGAACCTACTCAAGTTAGTCAACGCTGGTTGAGGCAACAAAAGGGGACTTATGACTTCGATGTCTCTAAGTCAGACAAGCTCTTTGATCTGTTAGTAAGGGAAGGACGTATCAAATTGCCAGAAGGACATCCCATGCTGCGTCCTGAAGGAGTGAAAGACAAGAAGTATTGTGGTTATCATAACACTAATTCTCACTCCATCAACGATTGCCGAGTGTTCAGAGTGTGAATTCAGAAGGCCATTCAGGAGGGACATTTGAAATTTGATGGCAAGATGAAGGTTGATGGACAGCCTTTTCCTCAGAATATGATCTCCTTCTCCGTGAACATGGTTTCTGCAAATGATCCCAAAGGTAAGGGCAAGGTGAAGGTGTTAACCTCTGACAGAGCAAAGAAGAGTGGTACTGTCGACCCTGATTGGCAAATCACAAGTGAAGAGCTAAAGCAAAAGGTTTAGTTCAAGAATAGCCGAACTGAGAGAGGTGAAACTTCTAAGCCTAGAGTTACATCACGTATTTTACTGAACAAATGGCAAAGGCAGCAAGAAAGGGAATATTACGAAGAACAAAGGTTTATGGAAGAACGCCGAAGATATGAAGAAGAGGTGTATCGAAGGGAGCAAGAAGAGCACATGAGAGAGATGGAGCAGTCTCATTGGGGGTGTTCATTCTTTAAACATTGTTGGAATGAAGGCTTGAAGTTGCCTGCTAGAAACAATTGCCCTGAATGCAGTGATCAATATTTTGGGTACAGGTAGTCTCGAGTCAACCGCCGTCCGGTCCATGAAAGACTTGGAACACAGTTTCCTGAGGACGATCGGCGTTTAAAAATAGACAGTTTTGAGAGCCAGCAAAGGAAAAGACTTGCAGATCAAAATTGGACTCATTATAAGGGATACAATGGAGAGAAAAGTCCCCATGAGTATGTATGGTAGAAAGGACAGTGGTGCCCTCCGGGATTGAGGAAAAGCCAGAAAAGAAGAGTTCAACGTTTGAGAAACGAGGAGCTAAAACAAGCCGCTGTTGAGAGGAAGCAGACATGGCGCCCTAAAAAGAAACCCGATGGACATGGTCCTTCAAGTGATGCATGCATGGCCTTCTTCCTCCCATCAGAATTCATAGCTCCTGAAGGCCGGAGTATCCAAGAAGAAGTATACTCTGATTTTGATGAAAGTGAGTTTCAAGATTTAATGGCCCAGCTTGTCCTGACACAGCAAGCAGTTTTTGACAAACCAGCCAAGTATCGTCACTTGAAGCCACTTTATCTGAAAGGATACGTCAACGGCAAGCCTCTGACTAAAATGTTTGTTGATGGGGGGAGCTGCTATCAATATCATGCCATATACTACCATCAGGAAGCTTGGAATGACAAGTGAAGACTTGTTAAAAACCGACATGATTCTCAGAGACTTTGCTGGCAATCCTTCTGACACTCGTGGAGCTGTGCATGTTGAGTTGATGATTGGGTCAAAAACTTTGATCACTACATTCTTTGTCATCGATGGCAAGGGGGCATACAGTCTGCTTCTAGGAAGAGATTGGATTCATGCTAATTGCTGCATTCCTTCAACCATGCACCAAATTCTTATTCAGTGGGTTGGAGATGATATTGAAGTTGTTCACGCTGATGATTCTGTAAGTGTTGCTGCTACGGAGCCTGCTTATTGGGAATACGATGGCATTGACTGTTTCTCCGGTAAATTGTGGGAAGAAGGTCCTATGAATGTCTTCAATAGGGATCAACAGCCGATCCAAGCAGTCGGTTCTCACAGTAATTTTTAATGGGTAATCCGATCGATGGCAATAAAGGAAAGCTGGGGCGTGGTTTTATGTCGGCCGACAAGTTAGAAGAAATAGATGTTGGTGATAGTGCTAAACCAAGGCCGATGTATATTAGTGCAAATTTAGATCAAGGGTATAGATCAAAGTTGATAGACCTTTTAAAAGAATTTAAAGATTGTTTTGCTTGGGATTACACAGAGATGCCCGGATTGGATCGTTCTATTGTTGAGCATCGATTGCCCATTAAACCTGGATATCACCCCTACAAACAACCTCCACAAAAGTTTTATAAAGAGGAGGTATTGGCCGATGTGAAGAAAGAAATTGAAAGATTATTGGAAGCAAACTTCATTCGGCCATGCAGGTATGCAGAATGGATTTCAAGCATAGTTCCAGTGTGTTGACGGTCCTTAATGATCAAATCCAACCGTCAACTAATCTTCCAAAATGATATAAAACCAATCCATCTACCTAGGGCTTTAACTAACGAATTCCGTGAGTTTTGGTGAATCAATGGTTTTGCAGGTAAACGTCGGAAAAGACACACTTTTGAGCTACACCGCAACGTAGAATGCCAGAATGGACACCACGGCAACACAGGAACATTCCAGAAGAGACGAGAAGGCACCGCACCGAGCCAGGGGCCCAGGGGCGGCCAGGCCAGACCGGCCGGTTTGGCCCTGGACCGGCCAGTCTGGGGCCACCCGGTTCGTGCCCCGGTTCGCTCGGTTTATTCTACCGCCTTTGAGGAACAATCTCCACCATCCGTCAAGGTCGGTTTGATCCAAGGGCTCACGTTGATTCGCCAGGGCTATAAAAGGAGAGGCACACCCCCCCATGGGGAGAATCCAAGAGAAGAAGAGAAGAGCTTTAGCTAGAAAACCTAATTAGGATTCTCGGAGGTGTCCCTTGAATGGATGACCTCTCGAGTTAGCATTCCAAGAGAGAGCTAGTTCTATAACTCTAGAAGCTAGTGCTTCAGAGGGAGAGAAATAGAGTTTAAAGAGAAAGTTTTGGAGGAGTATCGGCCTGTTGGTGCTACCTCTACGGCTTGTATCTGAGACTACTTTGGAGTCAACTTCTGTGTTCAAGTAAGTAACATTGTTTATTCTGTTTTGCTAGTTTATGACTCTTTTTGAGTACCTTAATCCTTGTAGCTCTTGAGTTAGAGTAGTATTCGTAGTGTAAGCGTGGTGCTTAGACTCTGTTGCTCGTAGATGTACCCTATTGTCCGGATTTGGTGGTAGCTCGCGGAGGTGACTTATAGCTCTGTTGAATCTTACTTATTCCACTATCCCGTCAGTAGGCCTAGCAGGAGAATAGTTGGTAGTTAAGTATAGTTCTGTCCGTGCTTATCCTATCCAACTCCCTAGTGAAACATTTTAATCATAATTTGCTTGAGCCTAAACTAGAAGCCCTAGTTGTCCCCTCTATATCCCTACCTTTTACAGCCTTGTTTGCTACTCAGTTGGTTAAGTGTAGTTTAGAAGACCCTCACACATCTTCCTTTGGGTTCGATATTAAAACTGGGTATACTTATCCGGTGAAGTGCTACAATGTATCTATGCGTTTGCAGAATTATTCAGTAGGCATTAGCAGATACCAACTAGCATTTCTAGCGCCGTTGCCGGGGAAGACGTCGCTGAGATCACTCTGAACTTATCTTAACCTGTATCATAATCTTATCTTTCCTTTGTAGACTATCACTCTTTACCTTTTTCATTTCTCCTTGCCTTTTCTATCCTTCAATGGATCAACTTAATTCCACACCTATCTATAAATATAACTTCATGAGCCTACGCTTAGGGCCAGAGCCATCCGCAAAGCCAATCTTAGCCTCTGACTATAAGCTACGCCCATGTTTAATAGACATGGTCAAAAACCAATCTTTCTCAGGAGAAGACAATGCTAGCCCTTATTCTCACCTCAACGAATTCGAACAAACCACATGCGCGTTTTTTGCGCATTAAGGATATGTCCGATGAGACTATCCGATGGAAGCTTTTTCCTTTCTCTTTGATTTGGAGAAGCTAGACATTGGTATGATCTCCACGTTGAGAGTGTTAAAGGTGACTGGGAAGCATTATGTGCTGAATTCTACCTTCAATTCTATCCTATTTCTAGGGTAGTGGATCTCCGCTTAGAAGTCCTATCCTTTAGACAAGAGAAGAAGGAGATTTCAATTGAAGCCTGGGAACGCTTTAACTGCTTAACTCATTCTAGACCTAGTCTATCCATACCAGACCCGTCCTACTTCAACATTTCTATAAGGGTCTGAATAGAAAAACCATGAAGTTCCTCAACCTTGCTTCTGGAGGATCATTCTTGCATATCACTCCTGATGTTGCAAGAAATGTCCTTACAAAAATTCATGAAAATGAAGCATCTTTAAAGAAGCTAGTAGAAGAAGAAGATCCGAAAGTTGATCAGGAATCCACACCTACCACATCTCAACCTGCAACTATCAACGAGCTTGAACCACAGGAGGAGGAAGAAGTTCCACTTCCAAAATTCATGCTCGAGATCGAGGATGATATATTTGCTGATTATGGAAACACCTTAAATTATTATGCTATTAGGAGACCACCGAAGTCAATGAAGTCATCACCTAGTAACAGAGTCTTGAATTCTTCTGAGGTGGCTTTCCTTAAGCAAAATGCTAAAGAGCTTGTGTCGATTATAAGCAATGATTGGTTGAATGAATCAGAGCTTTCCTTTGATATCATCCGAGTTGATTTTACATCAACCACCATACCTTGCCGAATCCACAAGGGATCTTTCGAAGCATTATACAACCCTGTTGTGGGAGTTAACATCATGTCTGCAACATTTGCTCAAGATCTTTTAAAAGACATGCCCTTAACCCCAACAACAAAGTTTATGAAAAGTCCTTTAGGCCATCTTATTCCAAGTTTTGGAATTCTCTATGTCTTGCCTATTTATGTCAAAGAGATAAGAGTTCATTTGAGCTTCTATGTCTTTGATGTTATAGAGTTTGACGTATTGATTGGACAACCTATAGAGAGACTTTTGCAAGAAGGACAAGAAGGGAATTTGAATATTAGCCTTGGGAAGAATTTTAAACTGCCTATATCCATAACTCGTGTTCTCAATAGTGAGACTGAGTTACTTCCTGAGCCTGATCCTATAGAAGAAGTCTTAGAGACAACCCTTGAATCATCTTTCGAACCGGATTTCGAGGATGATCCCGAACCACTAGAAGAGGAGGAGATAGTACGCTAGAACCTGACCCTCTAGATGAGTCTGAGGAACCACCTAAGCCTCCCATAGAGCTCAAACCCCTGCCTTTTGGACTTAATTATGCCTTTCTAAATAACGATCGAGAATCTCCTGTAATAATTAATGACAAACTCTCTGAGGAGGAGACCTTCCGATTGATCACAATCTTAGAAAAGCATAGATCTGCTTTTGGCTATTCACTCCAAGATCTTAAAGAAATCAGTCCTGTTCTTAGCACCCATCGCATTCCTATAGATCCCGAGATAACACCCTCTAGAGAACCACAACGTAGATTGAATAATGCGATGAGAGAGGTTGTTAAGAAAGAGGTTTTGAAAGCGTTACATGCCGGGATCATATATCCCTGTGCCACCAAAGTGAGTGGGTAAGCCCTGTGCAAGTTGTGCCTAAAAAGGGAGGCATGACCGGTTGTTAGAAATGACAAGAACGAATTAATTCCACAAAGAACTGCATCACGGGATGGCGGATGTGTATTGATTACCGAAAGCTAAACAAGGCAACAAAGAAAGATCATTTTCCACTTCCCTTCATTGATGAGATGTTGGAAAGATTAGCGAATCATTCTTTCTTTTGTTTCCTTGATGGGTATTCGAGGATATCATCAAATACCGATCCACCCCGATGACCAAAGCAAAACCACATTTACATGTCCATACGGAACTTATGCCTACCGTAGAATGTCTTTTAGACTATGTAATGCTCCAAACTTCATTTCAAAGATGCATGATGTCTATATTTTTCGATATGATTGAAGTGATAATGGAAGTTTTCATGGATGACTTTTACGTATATGGAAAAACTTTTGATAAATGCCTTGAAAACTTAGATAAGGTTTTGCAAAGATGTGAAGAAAAGCACCTAGTTCTTAATTGGGAAAAATGTTATTTCATGGTTAGAGAAGGAATAGTACTTGGACATTTGGTGTCCGAGAGAGGGATAGAGGTAGACAGAGCTAAAATTGAAGTAATTGAACAACTACCTCCTCCCGTTAATGTGAAGGGAATTCGAAGCTTCAAGGTCATGCAGGCTTTTATAGATGGTTCATACATAACTTTTCATACATTGCTAGACCTCTAACAAACCTGCTAGCTAAGGATGCTCCCTTTGAATTTGATGACGCTTGTTTAAAAGCTTTTGAAACTCTTAAGAAAGCGCTCATCTACCCCCCCGATTGGTCGCTACCTTTTTGAATTGATGTGTGATGCAAGTGATTATCTTTGGGGGGGCAGTGTTGGGACAAACTAAGGAAAAGAAACATCACGCGATCGCATATGCTAGCAAAACTTTGACAGGACCTCAACTTAATTATGCAACTACTGAAAAGGAGCTTCTGGCTGTTGTTTTTGCTATAGACAAGTTTAGATCTTACTTAGTAGGAGCAAAGGTAATTGTTTATACCGATCATCTTTGCTCTTAAATACCGCTCACTAAGAAAGATGCTAAACCCCGACTCATAAGATGGATTTTGCTACCCCAAGAATTTGACTTAGAAATAAAAGATAAAAAGAGGAGTAGAAAACCTCATTTGCCGATCACTTGTCTAGAATGCAGTTTAAGAATATGCAGGAACTACCAATCAATGACTCTCTTCGAGACGACACGCTCTACGCCATCTCTAGGTCGGATCCCTGGTACGCGAATATTGTCAATTTTATGGTTGCAGGATATGTACCACCGGGAGAGCGGACGGGGAGAAAGCTTATTTATGAAAGTTGTCTACATATATGGGATGATCCTTATCTTTTTTCGAGTATGTTTGATGGACTACTCCGAAGATGTGTGCCCACTAAGGAAGGACTACAGATCATTGAAAAATGTCACTCATCACCATATGCAAGGTCATTATAGCGCATTCCGAACCCATGCAAAGATCTGGCAAAGTGGATTCTTTTGGCCAACCATGTATGAAGACACCATGAATTTCGTTCGAAGATGTGGAGCATGTCAGAGGCACGGCAATATCAACTCAAGAGATGATATGCCCCTCACCAACAATCTTCAGATCGAGCTCTTTGATGTCTGGGGAATCGATTACATGGGACCATTCCCGAAGTCAGGCAACTATGAGTACATTCTAGTGGCAGTTGATTATGTCTTAAAATGGGTAGAAGCACAGCCATGCAAAGCTACCAATTCTACAAATTCCAAGAAGATGTTTCAGGAGACAATATTTCTAAGATTCGGTGTTCCAAGAATGGTGATTAGTGATGGAGGAACTCACTTCATTGACAAAGACTTTCATAACTACTTAATGAAGCAAGTGATTCAACATCACGTGGCTACTCCTTACCATCCTCAAACAAGTGGCCAAGCTGAGACTTCCAATAAGCAAATCAAGAATCCTATAGAAGACAGTTAATGAGATGGGAACCGCTTGGAAGGAGAAGCTACCAGATGCACTATGGGCATACCGAACTGCCTACAAGACACCTCTTGGCATGTCACCTTATCAGCTGGTCTACGGCAAGACCTGTCATTTGCCAATAGAGCTCGAGTTCAAAGCTCATTGGGCAATCAAGAAATGGAATATGGATCTTGAGGCTGCTGGAACAAAAAGAAAGATGCAACTCTCAGAACTAGATGAATGGCGAGAAAAAGCATATCATAACTCGAAGATCTATAAAGAGAGAACTAAAAGGTGGCATGATAAGCGAATCAAGAAGAAGAGCTTCAATCCTGGAGATAAGGTGCTATTATTCAACTCCAGGGTGAGATTATTCGGACATGGAAAGCTACGAAGCAAATGGGAAGGACCATTCACGGTGGTAAATTCGTCATCACATGGAGCAGTGACACTTCAAAACCACGAAGGTACGTTATTCAAGGTAAATGGCCAATGTCTTAAAATTCTTCTAGAACCTTCTAGACCACCGGAGGAATTGGATGAAATTTATTTCTTAACTTTTCCCTAATTTATTAAAAATAAAACCCCGTCGTGAATCGGGTCGCGACGGGAGAAAATTTGGAGAGAAAATGGGCCGAGAATGCATCCCGCGAAAGGGCACCGAGAACCGGGCCAGGGTGGGATCGGCCGGTCCCACCCCAGACCGGTCGGTCTCCCCAGGTGCCGCCTCGCGGTCCACCGCCTCTCGTTGCGAAGTTTGTTCCGTTAGGGTTCCGAATATTCGGCCGTGATCCATATCCGCCGCCGCCTTATCGCGATAGATGCTCGGGATAGATTAGGATGGATTGACCCCTACCCCAAGGAACCAGGACTATATAAACAAGCCCCTGGGGTCATTCTCCCCTCATCCCAAGAGCTCTCCTCTCTTAGCCCCAGCAAGGAAGCTCTCCAATCTCTCCATCTCCCACCAAATGGCCAACCCAAGCCTCCCCTACACCGTCAAAGAGCCAGAGGAGGTCCTCCCACTGGCAATCATCCCGCCAAAGCAGTTGGCGGTGGTGCCACCGAAGGCGATCGTCCCGGTGCCATCGAAGGAGGTCGTCCGAGCTTGACCTCAAGGAGCTCAACTGGAGGAGGCGCGCTTCGCTCAAGCCATCAGGAGGCCGACCATTGCGCCTCCAGCCCCTCGGCCGCTTCTCGGAGATAAGCCTCACCCGCTCGGTCAGCCTAGCATCTCTCTCCCCCAGGGCACCAAGTTACTATCTGCAAGAGAAGGGGAAAGACTGTTGGGTGTCACCACCAAGTTTGGGGTGGTGACTGGAGCGAAGTACACCACAGAGAAGGAGCGAGTGACTCTAGATGGTGTACGGGTGGATCCAAGCAAGGTCAAGTTTCATCCACCACCAAGAGCCAACCCGGAGCCGCCGAAGAAGAAAGCTAGAGCTGCACCAGTCCCTCGTCAGCCACGACTTAACCTAGCCACGCTGGAGACTAGGATAGATCTGCAGGGACGTACGCTGTCGAAGGTGCCCAACACCCTGACCACGGCTGTGCAACGCATAGCTAATCTAGAGCTAAAACAGGAGGAGATGCGTCTCAAGAATAAGGCGCTGAAGGCTAGGGTTGAGGAGCTGGAAAAGAAGGAATAGAGTTAGAGATGTATAGGCACACGTGAGAGTCAGTTCATTAGTTTGCTTAATTATTTCATTAGTTAGTTTGATTAGTTCAATTAGTTAATTCCTTCATTCATTCATTGTGTAATAAATGTGCCTCATTTATAATAAAGAATCAAGTTTTAGAGTCATCATCTCTCTCTAGATATATGTTTTGTTTTTGTCTCCACCTTGTTGTGCATAAAAGGAAACAGGAAACAAGTGTGGGGAAGACAACCAGTAAAGAACACAGAAGAACAACTACAGGAGCCAGGTACGCACTCCAAAGCACTCTCATTTATTAAACAACTGAGCTTAATTGAATGTCCTTTAATGAAACATGATTACACCTCAAGGAAGAGTGGCTTAGTCATAACTTAAGGCAAGAATCACATAAATTCATCTCTGTACACTTGCAATTTGTTGGGAACTCTTTATAGGGACCCCAATGCTTCTTAAGTTGTTGACAAGTATGAGATAGTAAAACATGAAACCCTGAATTTCTCTGCCTGATTATTGGAGCTTTTATTTCAAAAACACAAAAACAATAGCTAAGCTACTCCTCTGTGGTTTTAAAATGCCTATAGAGCCATACATGATTATAACTTGCTACATAGGTTACTTATTTTGCACTGAGCTCTGTCAGCTTTTGAGACCCATGTTGTAGAGACTTATCATGCTCTCAAGATCAAGATCCACTTACACTCCATATATGCACTATCCCTACACTGGGGGTAGGCGCAGTTTTTTCCATCCACATAGAAAATGTGCTGCTCTTACACTAAGAGTACGCACCCAAAAAGATCTTTGGTAGAAATATGTTCATCTATGCTCTAACATTATCAGAATCTCTGTCTTGCATAAAGTTTTTGTGCAGGATGACATGGGCTATGCAAGAAGAAAAAGAGAGTTAAGAACAAAATAAAAAAATGGACAAGGGTCCAATTGAACAAAAGGCACAAGATGCCTAGCTCTCTAGAAAAAAAAGAAAGAAAAGAAAAATTCAAGATAGCCCATTGTCTCCAAGCACTCCAATTCAAGCAAGAGAGATATATCCTTCAAGAGTGTGAGCATAAGTAGAACAAGATAGCCACCAAATATTTCACACACATGCACATCTTGATATAAGAGTATGATACTTCTCTCCTTGGGACTCTTACGCTGGCTCAGTAATGTGTAAGCTAAGTATACTATTCCTTGCCAAACCTTCAAACTCCAAATAAGCCTATTAGAGGTAGGTTACAAGGAAGGGCATCACTCATTCATGCCTAAGTGAGATCCACAAATACCACATAAATGAGTGATTTGAGAGTACCACATTGAGGAGCAGGTACGCTACATATTTATTTCAAAAATCTTACAAAAATCTCCAATGTTCCTAGTAGCGAGATAAAGGTAATCTGTTTGACTGTTCTACTTTTCAACTTCTCAAGGTTGTTTGGTAGACACTTTAAATCTCACAGTGCAGGAATCACCAGGAATGAGCACATGTTGATCTCTTCATCCAAAAGTTATGTCTGATCCAATCTTTTCTCGAGGACGAGCAAAAGCCTAAGTGTGGGGGTGTTGTTGACGGTCCTTAATGATCAAATCCAACCGTCAACTAATCTTCCAAAATGATATAAAACCAATCCATCTACCTAGAGTAGGGCTTTAACTAACGAATTCCATGAGTTTTGGTGAATCAATGGTTTTTTGTGTAAACGCCGGAGAAGACACACTTTTGAGCTACACCGCAACGTAGAATGCCGAATGGACACCACGGCAAAGACAGAACATTCCGGAAGAGACGAGAAGGCACCGCACCGAGCCGGGGGCCCGGGGCGACCAGGCCAGCACCGGCCGGCTCGGCCCCCGACCGGCCGGTGCAGGGGCCACCAAGGTTCGTGCCCCGGTTCGCTCGATTTATTCCACCGCCTTTGAGGAACGATCTCCACCATCCGTCAAGGTCGGTTTGATCCAAGGGCTCACGTTGATTCGCCAGGGCTATAAAAGGAGAGGCACACCCCCATGGGGAGAATCCAAGAGAAGAAGAGAAGAGCTTTAGCTAGAAAACCTAATTAGGATTCTCAGAGGTGTCCCTTGAATGGATGACCTCTCGAGTTAGCATTCCAAGAGAGAGCTAGTTCTATACCTCTAGAAGCTAGTGCTTCAGAGGGAGAGAAATAGAGTTTAAAGAGAAAGTTTTGAGGAGTATCGGCCTGTCGGTGCTACCTCTACGGCTTGTATCCGAGACTATTTTGGAGTCAACTTCGTGTTCAAGTAAGTAACATTGTTTATTCTGTTTTTTTGCTAGTTTACGACTCTTTTTGAGTACTTTAATCCTTGTAGCTCTTGGGTTAGAGTAGTATTCGTAGTGTAAGCGTGGTGCTTAGACTCCGTTGCTCGTAGATGTACCCTATTGTCCGGATTTGGTGGTAGCTCATGGAGGTGACTTATAGCTCCGTTGAATCTTACTTATTCCACTATCCCGCCGGTAGGCCTAGCGGGAGAATAGTTCGTAGTTAAGTATAGTTGTCTGCGTGCTTATCATATCCAACTCCCTAGTGAAACATTTTAATCATAATTTGCTTGAGCCCGAACTAGAAGCCCTAGTTGTCCCCTCTATATCCCTACCTTCTACAGCCTTGTTTGCTACTCAGTTGGTTAAGTGTAGTTTAGAAGACCCTCACACATCTTCCTTTGGGTTCGATATTAAAACTGGGTATACTTATCCGGTGAAGTGCTACAACGTATCCGTGCGCTTGCGGAATTATTTAGTAGGCATTAGCAGATACCAACACAGTGTATAAGAAAAATGGAAAGATGAGAGTCTGTATAGATTTGAGAGTTCTAAATAAAGCTACTCCGATGGACGGATACCCGATGCCAGTTGTCGATTTACTGGTAGATGCAGCAGCTGGTTATGAGGTCATCAGCTTTATGGACGGGAATGCTGGTTATAACCAAATTTTCATGGCAATAGAAGATATCTCAAAGATAGCCTTCAGATGCCCTGGTCACATTGGTTTGTTTGAATGGATAGTCATGACATTCGGGTTAAAGAATGCCGGTGCAACTTATCAGAGAGCTATGAATTATATTTTTCATAAGTTGATCAGCAAGGTTGTAGAGATCTACATTGATGACGTGGTGGTCAAGTCTAGGAACCATGAAGGACATTTAGCCGATTTAAGAAAGACCCTAGAGTGCACTAGAAAGCATGGTCTGAAGATGAATCCAAACAAGTGTGCTTTTGGAGTCTCGGTTGGTGAGTTTTTGGGATTTCTAGTCCACAAAGGAGGGATTGAAGTTGGGAAAAAGAGCATGGAAGCAATAGAAAAAGTTGTATCTCCCACCAATCTCACGAAATTACAATCTTTGCTTGGCAAGATTAATTTTGTGAGAAGATTTATATCCAATTTATCAGAAAGAGTCTTGCCTTTTTCTCCACTATTGAAACTCAAAAAAGGTCAAGGATTTGTATGGGGTGACATACAACAAAAGGCTTTTGATGAAATCAAGGAATACATGAAGGCGCCACCCGTCTGCCGGGTACCTCCACGACTTGATAAGCCTTTTAAGTTGTATGTGGCGGCCGATAGCCTAACAATAGGATCGGCCCTCATGCAAGAGTTTGAAGGAAAGGAGAGGGTGATAGCTTACCTTAGCCAAAAACTGTTGGATCCAGAGACAAGGTATTCGGCTACAGAGAAACTTTGCCTGTGTGTGTATTATTCATGTACCAAATTTTGGCACTACTTGTTAAATGCCGAATGCGTGGTGGTTTCAAATTTTGATGTAATAAAACATATGTTATCGATGCCAATTTTGAATGGAAGGATTGGCAAGTGGATTTTGGCTTTGTCAGAATTTGATTTAAAGTATGAATCGGCAAAAGCGGTAAAAGGTCAAGTTGTCGCTGATTTTATTACCCAACATCGTGATCTTTCTGTTGAAATAATAAGCATTGTGCCTTGGGCTTTATTCTTCGATGGCTCATCCCGTAGCAAAGGTGGTGGTGCTGGTATTTTCTTGATTTCTCCACAATGAGTAACCTTTGAATATGCTATTCCCATTGAATTTTATGTTACTAATAATCAAGCGGAGTATGAAGCAATACTTAGAGGGCTTGACTTCTTATAGAGGTAAAAGCTGTTTCTTGTCAAAATCTTTAGGGATTCTGAGTTGGTGATACCAATTGATCGGCCAGTATGAGTGCAAGAATGACGTATTAAGGGAATATTATGAATAGTGCCAGGAACTTTTGAAAAGTTTTCAAATAGTAACCTTGCATCATATCCCTAGGGGGCACAATGAAGAAGCGAATAAGTTAGCTCAAGCTGCTTCCGAATATCTTGAAAATCAAGAAGTTCTCGCTATAGATAAGAATGTTTTCGATGATGATCAAGTGGTTGGTGATTGGAGGTGCGAGATCACTGATTATCTAAGAAATCCATCACAGAAAGTTTCCCGAAAGCTCGGTACAAAGCCCTCAAGTTTATGCTTCTTGATGATCAATTATATTACAAATCTATAGATGGAGTATTGCTTAAATGCTTGAATCAAGAAGAGGCCAAAAAGGTGATGTATGAAGTGCATGAGGGATTGTGTGGCGCACATCAATCAACTTACCGAATGAAGTGAATAATTAGAAGAACTGGTTATTTTTGGCCAACCATGCTAGAGGATTGTTTTGAATATTATAAAGGGTGCCAAGATTGTCAAAAGTTTAGCAATATTCAAAAGGCCCCAGATCGCTATGAACCCGATAATCAAACCTTGGCCATTCGGAGGATGGGGCATAGATTTGATTGGTCAAATTAATCCTCCTTCTAGCAAAGGACATAAGTTTGTACTCTTGGCCACAGATTATTTTACCAAGTGGGTTGAAGCTATCCCTTTGAAGAAAGTTATGTTAGAAAACATGATCAGTTTTGTTAAGGAGCATGTAATTCATAGGTTCGAATCCCTCAAACTATAACGACGATCAAGGGACTCAATTCACTTCCTCGGAGTTTTGTGATTTTGCCGAAGACATGGGAATTAAATTGTATAATTCTTCTCCTTATTATGCATAAGCTAATGGCCAAGCGAAGCATCAAATAAGATTATGATTAAGATCATCCAGAAAAAAGATTGATGAGATACCAAGAAGATGGCATTTGGTTCTTAATGAAGCTTTGTGGGCTTACCGAATGGATTGTCATGGGTCTACTCAAATGTCTCCTTATGAGTTGGTTTATGGGCATCATGCTGCTTTTTTACCATGGGAGTTACAAATCGGGTTCAAGATGAGTTATATTGCAAAAGGATTTGGAAAAAGAAGATTATAAAAGTCTGATGATGGATGAGTTAGAAGATTTACATCTAATTCGTCTCAAGGCGCTGGAAAATATTGAGAAGAACAAGATACGTGTTGCCAAATATTATAACAAAAGGTTAGAGTGAAGCAATTCACGAGAGGGAGATCTGGTTTGGAAAACTATATTGCCGATTGGGACAAAAGATAGAGCATTCGGCAAATGGTCTCCAAATTGGGAAGGACCTTTTCGGATAATAAAGTGTGTACCTGGCAATGCATATATATTAAAAACTTTGTTCGGAGAGGAATTTGCCAGAGCTATCAATGGAAGATTTCTTAAGAAATATTATCCCAGTGTTGAAGTTGGTTCATAAAAAGGAGTTAGAAATCAAACATGAATAGCCGATGAAGGAACATCGCCTTTAGTTCAAAAATGTCTACGCATAACCGAATGGACTACCGAGAGAGGCGACTTCGGCATTGCATGCGGTTGGTTTATCAGGAGAAGAGAAAGGTGAAGCCTTGAATGAAAATACTGAGCAACGTGTCACATCGGTTGCAACGCAAGACCAAGATCTAATCGACTAAGGTGACGTCATGCATTCGGGAGACATCCTTCGGAGTTGCGTTGTTCAGAAAATACTGAGAATATCTAATCAACATTCAAGACAGAAATCATAAACAAGCACGTTTCAGAAGATAATTTATTCACATCCAATCCCTGATTACAAACTACTCCTCAAACAATTTGTTGAGGACAGATTGAGCATCAGTGGACTGGGCGATGGCAGCGGCATGGTCCTCGTATAGCTCCAGCTGCTCGTTGATGTTCTCGATGTCTTCTGGAGGCCCATCGGAGAAGCTGACTGGCTGGAAGTAGTCCTCGCCAGTGTGGGAGGACATCACCGCCAGTCTGAGAGAAACACCAAGGTGCACACCTTGGATGACGGCCTGACCAACGCGGCCGTCCACAGCATCAAGGCGTGCCTCAGCAGTCTCCCCCTGGGCGTTCACCTTGTCAGCGATCCTGTTCGCCGCCACCTTCAGTCACTCATTCTCCGCAGAGAGTGCTGAACAGAAGAGAAATGAGTCAAGAAACAGAAGGATCAGGAAAAGAAATCTAGGCAAAGATGTCGAACCGGTGATGGTGTCGTAGAACTGCTTCCGCTGGTCCTCCCACTCAGCTTGCTCGATGCCGAGCTGCTTGGAGACGTCGCTGTTGGTATAAATTAACTGCACCCTAAATAATGATTATAATCAGATTATCCGCAAGCGCACGAGATATACACCGATCAGCACTTCACCAAGATCAACCCGGTTTTAATATCGAACCCAAAGGAACAAGTAGGTGAATTATGACCCAACCCTAATACTCTTAATCTAAGGGGGTACAAACAATCTAGAAAACTATTGAGAATGAGGAAATAGCTAATGTACTCTAGTTCTAACTACCGGTAAACTTTGCATAATATCGTCTTATCGGACAAGTGACCTGAATAGGAGAAGAAACAGAGTAATCTACCTACCAGACACCTTAAGCCTATCAGTCCTATCAACGGGAAGTGGACTACAGAGGATTCAACGTAGCTATAAAGTCACCTACGCGAGCTACCACTATCCGGCTGATCAGGGGACATTCACAAGCAATCATAACCCAGACACCACGTCTACGCTATGAAAACTACTCTAACCTAGGAGCTACCCAAATCAAAGTACTCAATATGATATGAGTTGCAAACCAAAGAATGAATATAAACAATTGCTTACTTGAATCAGAATGGTAAATACAAAAGTACCTCGAACGCAGCCCTCGGGCGAGGGAGCCGAATCCAGACGAATACGGCTCCCCGAGGATGCTCCGACAGGTAGGGGCTCCTCCGAATCTCTACTCTTCTACTCTATCTCTCTAATCTCTATCTTGATTGCTAGCCTAGATCTAGTGGATCTCTATCTAAAGCTCTGACTCTTCATCTCTTGATCTGGCTTCCTCCAGGGGGTATGGCCCTCCTTTTATAGCCGGTGGGATTGATATGCGCCGTTGGATCAAACCGGCGTAGCAAGCGGCAGGATGACTCCTCGAGGCGGTGGAGGAAGGTTCCGAAGGGGCGGCAAACCCTAACCCTAGGGGCCGCCGGGCGCAGTGGTGGGGCCGAAGGCCCCACTTGGCGGCCGGCTGGCCCCCTGTTGCTTCGGTGTCTTACGGAGTATTCCCGAACCCTCGGCGATGTGCTTGCGTCGCGATCAAGTTTCGTTGTAAATTAGCACTTAAATCCCTCTTTTAGGCTTTTACGGAAAATTCCCTGAAAAATGCACAAATCACCAAAACTAATGGAAATTGTCGGTGGTAACCCTATTCTTATCATATATTCATGTCTCGGGAAGTGGTAATTGCTAATAAATTTTGGGCGATAACAGGTGTCAACAATTACCCCCACACTTAGGCTTTTGGTCGTCGAGAAAAAGGTTAGTTTTAATAAAATGGGTACACATTCAATGCTTAACTTGGAACTTAAATTATATAGCACTAGTCTAGTTATCATGCATTATGAAATTTTAAAGTGTCTATCATGAGTCCTCAAGTGATTACGGAGTAAGAGAGCTTAAGATTGATCACTCTTTCTTTAATTATGCCTTTTGGAGTGAAGGTGTATTTTGCAAAAACATAGCTTCGACCCTCTCATTTGTAGTGGCACCCGGTGATAGTAATATAAATTGGATATTTTTATAGCGAGGGAGAAAGATATCATATTCCTAGGTCGGGAAAAATTCTCACTTCTTGGCATATTATGTTGGAGGAACCATGAGCTTTTTCTTTTTGTTGAGCACATGCTCATATTTCTTTCCTTTTTAAATTGAGGTTTGGACACTTGTCCCTTTTTATTTCCTCGTGATCTATCTTTTTGAGGTTCGAACACTTGTCCTTTTTATTTCCTCGGAATCTTTTGAATAGCTCATGCCTCCTTCACAATATTGCTCAAGATAGTGAATTTTGCTTTTATTTAATTTTTATTTTACTGGGAATATGATAAACCTCTAGACCATAGCTATTAAAGTAGATTAATATAATTATTATTAAGTTCCATTACAAAGAGGAGTGAAGCTAAGTGTTTTTAAATTTCTAAAATAACATCTCCAAAGACAAATTATTAGAAATTGAATAATCATTATCTTTGCTATCTTACTTCCTACAATAACTTAGACAATCATGAAGCACTTGTAAAAATTCATAATAATCATGACTCTAGAAAGGTGTCATATAATTTATTTTTCTCAAGTCATGGATTGAATGGGTTTATTATTTCTTGAAGCATTTAATTTGAAGAATTGAAATTTGTATCGAAATTCAGAGTATAAAATATGCATTTGAATTGTAACTAAGTCGAAACTGACCGTGACCGAAACGAGGGAGCGAGAGGTGGCAGGGGGGTGCCGCCCGGCCCCACCAGGGCGCCGGCCAGCCCCACCTTAGGGGTCCTGTAGGTCCCGCTTCGCTTGCGAGGTGTTGGGTCGATGTCGCTTCGAATTACGCTGTTTTTCCGATCGTATTTTTGCTTCGTGATTAATTGTGCTTCCCCCACACTTGTTTTCCTGCATACTTTCTGCGCAATATGTGGAGATAAAATATTCCAAAAATAGAGAGTAGAGTAGATAACAAACATTAATATAAAATAAGGCACTTTATTCATTTATGGCGGTGGTATAAAATAATTCAACAGACGCTTTAATGACTGAGCTAACGACTGCCCTAGCTCATTAGGCTTTGTCCTAAGAAAATGACTCGACTGACTCCATTAACTAATCGAACTAGCGGAAGTGTGCCTTATTGGGTAACTAGGCAACTAATGCTGCCCTTCATTATTGAGGCCCTGAATTATAGCTTTGAGGGCTGCAACCTCTTCTTCAAGCTTGTCTTTGTCGCGCTTGAGGCTGCGGATTAACTTGAGATTAACCCCAACCTTCTTTTCTACGTCATCTATGAGCTTGTCCCTTAGCTTGTTAGATGTTTCCATCTCCTTGACAAGGTTGGAGAGGCCTTCACGCTTCTCGTTGAGAGTGCATAGGGTTGGTGCTGGCTGCTTGGGAACTTTCTCCAGTGCTAATGCTGATGCTGCTCTCTTCCTCTTAGGCTTGGGCTTAGGTGCGATGGGCTCGGTGTAGCATACTTCATCAGGGTTTGCACGAATTCCTTGAACAGAAAGATGAGCAGCATTGGTGTACTTAGCGCATATCAGCTTGCCCTTCTTGTCGGTCTCGACTGCCACGAGTCGCTCATTAGCTCTAGGTGCAAAGAGCTGGGTACCCTTGGGGATAGCAATCTGCTTTCCTTTGTCACCTCCTTCAAGCAGCAGTCTTGCAGGTGGTGGAGGAAGAGCAGATGGATCTTGCACGTAGTAGACTTGCTCATGTTATTTGGGGGATCGTTGCAATTTGCTTCGGTGGCACGACGGCGAGAGGCTTCGGTTGCGCGAGGACGAGAGCCTTCGAATCATCGCTGGGGTTGCTGTCGAAGTCCGCGCCGTAGGAGACGATCGCCCTGTTCGCCATTGCTAATAGATCTAGATTAGATAGCTCTTTTGGAAGAGAGGTGGCTGGTTATGGAATACAATTGGGGAGGTCTAGGTACGTATTTATATGGGTTTTCAGGAGACAGGATGAGGATAAAACTAGGTTCTACGGGATTCGTACGAAAGAATATCTGATTGTATGTGGATAATACGCGAATATACGTAGGAAGAGTGTAGAAGGACAGGGGACGAGAGTCGGGACGAGAGGGCGCAGGGGGGCGCCGACCGGCCCCATAGGGGCGCCGACCGGCCCCACCCAGTGCCCACCTCGGGTGCCCTTCCGCAGGTGCTTCGGACTTCTCCTATGTTTTACGTTAGATGTGTTTTCGGATAAAAATTGCACCGAATAAAATAGAACTTAATAAGTTGGTAATTGGATGAATTCGATTTCATCCACTACTCCTAAATCAAATGGCTCTAAATAAAGTTTAAGTCGGTGTCCATTTACCTTGAATAACGTACCTTCGTTTGATTGTAGAGTTATTGCTCCTTGTGGTGATGAATTTACAACGGTGAAAGGTCCTTCCCATTTGCTCCTTAATTTTCCAAGCCCGAATAATTTGAACCTGGAATTAAAAAGTAATACCTTATCTCCGGTGCAAACTCCTTCTTCTTGATCCTCTTATCATGCCATTTCTTCGTCCGTTCTTTGTAATCTTCGAATTGTGATAGGCCTTCTCTCCCCATTCTTCTAATTCTGATAATTGCATTTTCCTTTTCTCTCCAGCAGCTTCTAGGTCCATGTTCCATCTTTTGATAGCCCAGTGAGCTTTATGTTCTAATTCAACCGGTAAGTGGCAAGTCTTGCCATATACCAATTGATATGGTGATATACCCAAAGGTGTTTTATAAGCTGTCCGGTATGCCCATAGTGCATCGGTAATCGATCCTTCCATAAAGTTCCCATTTCATTCACTTTTTTTACGGAGAATATTCTTGATTTGTTTATTGGATGTTTTACGCTGGCCACTTGTCGAGGATGATATGGAGTAGCGGACGTTGTGTCGTATTCCATGAGCTTGTAGGTATAAGTGAAACTTCTTATCAGTGAAATATGTTCCTCCATCACTTATAACCATTCTAGGTGTTCCAAACCTTGGAAATATAACCTCTTCAAACATCTTCTTTGAGTGTTTTGAGTTAGCATTCTTGCATGGCATAGCTTCTACCCACTTGGATACATAGTCAACTACCACCAAAATGTACTCATAATTCTTTGACTTCACAAAGTGTAATAGAACCGACCAAATTATAAGAGCACAAGTATAAAACAATCACCGAAGTGACTTATTTCACACTTGAGCCCATATAATCCCGGTAGTCCAGAAATCTCGACGGATTTCAAACCAACAAACATACAAGCCAAGATCGAACACAACTTAACATGATTCACCATTCGTTACATCAGAGTTCACAAATAGTTCGCAAGCGACATCACATAGGAATACTTAGTTATTACAATACCAGTTCGCAATAGTAAAAGCAACATAGTTTTGAAACCATTCTCGTACACCACACTAGTTCAGATACATGCCAGATCCATAGTCATCCCACAAAAGCATATGATAAGATATAGAGAACGATCTTTGCCCAAGATCTAGTCCTCATCCCCAGCGGGGTGAAGACATTCCTTGCAGAAGCCTGTATAAAGAATATCATCTGCAACAAGAGGGAATAAACCCTGAGTACGAGGATGTACTCAGCTAGACTTACCCATCATAAATCAGAAATAATATGACACCAAGGAGTATGCAAGGCTGAAATGTAAGTGGAGCTAGCTGGACAACCTTTTGCATAAAAGCATAAGCAGTATTTGATGAACAATTAAATATACTAGCAGCAGCTTAAATTATTTTACCTTCCATCTAAGTGTGCCCTGTACTAAGCAAACACTTATTATAACAAGCATTAATAACCATATCCTTTTTGGTGCAGCTTTCATCAATATCAATATCAAACTTTGAACCATAATTATTTAGTGAAATCTACGAAGCCGGAGGCAATAGTCAAGTTCTCACTATCCGGGAGAGACGGCGATTCGAATCGATTCCAACTGAGCTCAGGGGGTATTCCCAACACACACCCAGGCAGACTGGATCAGAGTCGCCTTAGGTTACCTTTGGTACAACTCAGGCGCGGGCCGGTTATCACGTCGGCAAAACCGGAAAGTCAGATAGCCAGGATGTTCAAACCATGCTAACCCAAGAACGACGCCAGGATCAGTTAGACATGCTTGTGATGAGGACATCGTCACGCTGGACACACCGACGCCATGGTCTTCTCCAAGTTGCAACTCATCTCCAACTCAGCAGCCACGTCACTTTCGGATTCAGCAGACACGTCGTCAGTGTTTTGATCATAATTCTCTCATACGACGTCGAAACAAGGCGTGTGAATATGCGTTAGAAAGGGGACGACGACGCCGTTAGTTTGGTTCTGGTCCTAGCTCCAGAACATTCATGGATCATGCTGTGTGACCACGAAAAGGTGCTGCGACACCTATTTTTGGGCCAACTTGGCCTTGTATCGAGAGTTGGGCTTGTGGCCCATGTTGTCGGCGCCCCCCCTGGTGCGCCTCCAACCCTAGGACATTTATATCTTCGTAGCCGCCGCCAAATAGACTTGGGTTTTGTTTAGAGTTTAGTTTTCCATCGAGAAACTGAATCGTTCATTGTAACTATGGTGACAAATCCTTTTACAGTGATCCAGGGCCCCCGTTCTTGATCTCCTCCAATGTGTCGATTAGTCCTTTGGAACCGAGTTCTTGAACCTTCAATTGAAATTCGCTTCATTCATATTTGCAATTTCAGATTGCGTGTTGAAACCTTCTTGCTTGTGTTCTTCGATTCGCTTGCAGGAACAACCTTCTTGGCGAGGTCAATCAAGTTGTGCTTGGTTGATAACCAACGGAGCAGTGGTGTAACGGTTGCAGGGTTCGAATAGTGTCTGATTTGAAGCCGGATCGCCAACGTCGAGTTCTCCACCAATCAAACTTACCAATACCTCTCGGATGATCGGGCCGTGCCTCATCAGCTTGCCCTTGGTCTAGTATGCCGCTATCCCATGAATTGCCCAACTGCCGCCCGTGTTCCCGTCTTGAGTTGAGCTACTTGGCTTCGCGGTCAGACACTTGGGTCCGGCCAACTATGTGAGGGGCTACGTTCAACATGACCAAGAACGGACGACGCTTCCAGTCCTTAACCGGCACAGACAAGGTCCACTGTCCCTGCCCGGCCTTTCTGTCAGAATTAACACATGGTTCATTTCCCACGATAGCATATATAGCCAACCGTGACCAGAGAGTAACCACCTATAACTCGCGGATGACAGGATATCACCCGACTTCTACCGGTCTAAGCATGGCTAAGCATTTGCATCGCTCCTAACCTAAAATATAGGATTCAGGATATAACATATATACTGGACAAGGATAGGATAAATGCAACAACATCTTCAATCAATTCCTATACCTAATGCAGTAAACAACATAAAGTACTCAAGTGCATTTTATAAAAGTGGGAGGCTTAATATGCTCCGGGGCTTGCCTTTCACAAAGGTTGCAGGCTCGTGATTAGGGCACTCAGTTAGCTCTTCTTCTTCGACGGAGTTGCTTTCGCCGGCTGGTCCCCCTTGCTCCTCCTCCTGGTGCTCCTGCTGCAGGTCCCCGAACTCCAAGAGCGTTACCCCCTTCGGCGAACCTATTGAATGCAATGCATAAATGAGAATAATGAATGCACAAGATGATCATGTAAGGGAGTAATTAACAGCAACAACCACTAAACCCTCCAGCTAGGGTGATGAGCTCTATTCAAATCACTTTAATTTACAGAATAGGTGCATATCTCTTCTCTAAAACAAGATTAACACTCACCAAGCAATTCAAGGTATAACTTTTCATCATCAGTTAAGGACATACAACCTGCACCTAATCACTTGTATAAATTAGCAAAGTATCTACAAGATGTAAATCACACACACAAGGGCAAGTAAGTAAAGCAAAGCACATTTCAGAACTTCTGACCTACACTCAACAGCTGAAAGAAGCAACTGTAACTGGAGTTCTATACATCCAAATGACATGTATGAGGACATTCTGGAAAGCTCATGAAATTGTCTACAACTCTTATTTAGACATCGCCAACAGATTCACAAATCAAAATGGTCAAACAAATAGATTTCCCAGATCTGTCCAGAAATCCCAGAGAAGACCTCTTTTCTGGAACTTCACAAGATAACACCATAACTCCTAAACTACTATACTAAATGCTCCCAATTTTTAACAGAAACTAGATAATGAATTTATCTACCACTTTGCTATTGACCACAAAGCCAGAAAACACCATCTAGCTTATGCAAAACCAAAAGTACCACTAGCTGTCCAGAAAAGGCTTAATTGGAGAATTAATTATTTCCTCATGTTCAAACTTGCAATCCAAGCTCACCCAACCTGACCAAAAGTTAAAACATGACTAATGAAGAACAGAAAACCTAACAAGCCACTCTAGATCATCAATTAAAACACCCTTTTCAATTTATTTTATTATCTAAGGGCACAAATGAGCACATAGTAAAACTACCCAGAAAAATCTACAAAAATTTCAGTGGACTCCTCATAGCTCACATAGACCACAGTTCAATTTTCACATTAAATTACTAAGTATAACCTCCTGTACCAAAAGAACAAGCCACACAAGCTTAAAGATGGATAATTCACAAATCCATTTGAAAAGTATCAAACAACAGATTTACAATTTTTCTTAGCATCATCATAGCACCAATATGCACTGCTCCAATTTTCACTCCAAAAGAATGTATGTAGAACACATGATAAATATGTTACCAAACAAGGCATAAAATCAACTTATTGAGCAAACTGCCATATGAAACAGGGTACATGCCAAATCAATATTTTTCTTAGACAGAGCAGGTCAAAACAAAGCTAACCCCACTGGTTTCACATTTTTAGCATCATTTAATAATTAGTTATGCATTTAACCATTTTCTAAGGCCTAGAAAAAAAATAAATATATCAAACAAAATCTACTGCAGAACATGTTATGTTTCATATTTTTAATAAAAACTAGACATCTCCAGGAACCTAACAAAATTGGAACCACATCATTTGGACTTGTCTAGCTCCAGATATGATTTATTGAAGATATAAGCATTTTTCGGAAAAATAAAAAGCAAAACCCTAACTCTATCCGGGCTGACACGCGGGGGTCCACGGGTCAACGGGCCCACTGGCCAGTGAGACAGAGCAGAGCAGCGTGGCGGCCGGTTTTTGACCGGCGACGGCTCGCCCGGCGGTGACGTCTCCGACGAAGCCATCACCACCAACATGCTCACCTAGACCTAACGCATCGGTTGAGGTACATTGCGGTGCTCGCATCGGCGGAGCAAGCTCGGACGGCGGCGATGGCGGCTGCGGCGGTGCTGCTCAACGGCGCTGACGCCGGCCCGAGCTCTATTAAGCTCAATCGGGTTGCGCGCAAGCTCTACGTCACCTAGGCGAATCGGCGAGAAGGGTTAGGGGCTAGGGTTGCTACGGCGGAGGGCTTGGTTCACGCGTCTGGGCGGCGGACCGACGGCGGCGCACGGCGATGGCATGCTCCGTTCGGCTAGTTGGAACCCTAATCGGCCTAACCAACTGGAGCTACGCCATCTACACTCCAAAGCGACTACGGTACATAAGACGGACGGGGAGAGAGATGACCGGGGCTGAGCTAGCCGGGCCGCGAGCTCGGAGCTCGGCGGCGCCCGGCCATGGCGGCCGCGGCGGAACGGCGCAATGCGCCCTCACCGAGGTCGGATGGATGCGCTAGCCGGCTCAGGTGTTGGAGAACATGGTGGCGGTGCTCGGGTGGGGTTTGGTGGGCGGTGGCGCGGTGGTTGCGGCGTGGAGCGGCGGTGAGCGTGCGGCGGCGCTGCCGCCTCCTTCTCCGCCCTCTCCCCCGCTCGCCGGCGAGAGAGGGCGGCGAGAGAGACGAGGAAGTGGAGGGCGTCACCGTGCTTGTTGGCAGCCGTGGCCTGACGGTGGGGTCGCCGGCGACGCACGGACGCCAAGTGGCGACCAAATGCTGGCGCCGGTCGGCCTTTGCTGCCGCTTGAATCGGCCGGTGCCGATTCGGTCGAGCACGAGGCCGATCGACGGCCGAACTTTGACGGTCATTAACTCCTAATCCGTGCGTGATTAGTAAAAAAGTGTATTACTAAATATTGTAGCCCTATATCCCATCTACAACTTTGCTTGCACACACTTCCTCTGGTTTGGCCTGGTTTGGAAGATACAAGCTGTTGAACAGAGGTAAAATCACACTGAATGCATTCCATGACTTAGCCATTTTTCAGAAGGGAAAACAGCACTGTTTTGGGCACAAAAGTGCATTTTTGAGCACCTTGCGCACAATTTCAAGACTTGAGCCTTAAATAAATTTTGTTCTACATAAAATTCTCTACAACTTTTATTTAGGACTCACTGTCATGCAAAGTCTCTAGCTTGCACTTTTGAAACAGTCAAACAAAACCACTTTGGAAGGCATTCATGGTCAAAGTAGCACTTATGAGTATAATTAGGCAATGTGATCAACATGACTATGGTTCCATGAAGTGTCCTAAGCATAGTTAAGCTATTGTAGAGCACATTTAACAACATTTCATGTCATGACCTAGTATCAAGCAAGCAAGGCAAGCACAAAATGATCTATTCATGAGCACAAACATAGAACTTGCACAATGACTTGTCATACACATGCATATATGAGATGATGATGATGCTTATGGCCAGTTAATGCAAGTGTTTTAGTGAGCCCAACACCAGAGGTGTTACAGCCCTCCCCCCTTAAAGGAATCTCATCCCGAGATTAGGTGAACGTACCATTGTTCGGCAAATGCAGGATATACTTCTCTTAGGTAATCTTCTCTTTCCCAAGTAGCATCCCAATCACTCTCATTGTTCCAAGTGACCTTATGGAAATGGATCACTCTGTTACGTGTAATTCTCTCTTTGGTATCAAGAACCTTCACCGGTCGTGCTTCATATGTGAGATCTGATTTCAACTCTACATCTTGGGTTTCCATCCTTTCTTCAGGTACTCGAAGACATTTCTTGAGTTGGGAAACATGGAAAACATCAAAGATAGCGCTCATCTCCGGTGGTAACTGGATTTTATATGCTACCCTTTCCCGCCTAGCTAGGATTTGATAAGGTCCCACATACCTCGGGGCCAACTTCCTTTTAACTCCAAAACGTTGCACACCTTTCATGGGTGACACTTTGAGATACACATAGTCGCCAACTTTGAATTCAATAGGACGTCTTCTCTTATCTGAATAAGATTTCTGACGAGATTGGGCAGCCTTGATATGTTGTTGGATCACCTTTACTTTTTCCTCGGCGTCCTGGATTAGCTCAATCCCATAGTACCAACGCTCCCCCGGTTCAACCCAATGTAAAGGTGTTCGACACCTTTTTCCATATAGGGCTTCGAAAGGAGCCATCTTAATACTTTCCTGATAACTATTGTTATATGAGAACTCGGCTAAATGTAACCAGCTCTCCCAAGATCCTCCTGCAGACAGAACATAAGATCGTAGCAAGTCTTCTAAAATTTGATTTACTCTTTCTGTCTGACCAGAGGTTTGCAGGTGATAAGCTGAACTGCGGAGTAAATGAGTGCCCAAGGCTTGGTGCATATGCTCCCAGAAACGAGCCACAAATTGCGGACCACGGTCGGATATGATGGTCTTGGGTACACCGTGGAGCCGATAAATCTGGGTCATGTATAACTCAGCACACTGATAGGGTTTGATAGAAGTACTGACTGGAATAAAATGTGCGGTTTTGGTCAGGCGATCTACAATTACCCAAATTGAGTCTTGACCCTTTTGAGTTGTGGGCAAACCGGTGATAAAGTCCATGCTAATCTCTTCCCATTTCCAGCTCGGGACAGAGAGAGGTTGAAGTGGACCGGCGGGCTTAAGATGGACTGCCTTGACTCTACAACAGATATCACAACGCGCAACAAAATCAGCAATCTCTAGCTTCATTTTGGTCCACCAAAATCTAGGTCTCAAGTCTTCATACATTTTGCTACTGCCTGGATGGATAGAATAATTGGAAGAATGAGCTTCAGTCAAGATCTGCTGCCTAAGGTCTTTATTTTTGGGTACAACCAAACGATCATCAAACCACAGGACACCTCTTTCATCTACGCGAAAGCGCGTGGCTGGTTTCAACTTCATTTTCTTTTTGATGTGAAAGATGCCCACATCAGTCTTTTGAGCCTCAATAATCTTATCGGTAAGAGTAGAGCTCAAAGTGATATTGTGGAGTACAGCAGGATGCATAAGGTGTGCTAAGTGATAATCCCCTTGGATAGCAGAACTAGAATGAGACTTCCTACTCAAGGCATCAGCAACTACATTGGCCTTCCCAGGATGATAGTGCACTTGCAAATTATAGTCCTTTATCAACTCAAGCCACCTTCGTTGCCGCATATTCAACTCGGGTTGAGTAAAGATATACTTCAGGCTTTTGTGATCGGTATAAATGTGACACACATTACCCAACAAGTAATGTCTCCATATCTTCAAAGCATGAACTACTGCCGCCAACTCTAGATCATGTGTGGGATAGTTGACTTCATGTTTTCGCAACTGACGAGAAGAATAAGCAATAACTCGCCCTTCCTGCATAAGTACACAACCAAGGCCAGTGCCCGAGGCATCGCAATACACATCAAAGGGATTCTCAATATCCGGTTGAGCTAAGACAGGAGCAGAAGTCAACAAAGTTCGCAAAGTGCGAAACGTGGACTCGCATTCCGATGTCCACACAAACTCTTCACCTTTCTGAAGAAGCTTGGTCATAGGCTTTGCTATCTTAGAGAAATCAGGAATAAACCTGCGATAATACCCAGCAAGACCAAGGAAACTACGAACTTCAGAGACTGTGGTTGGAGCCTCCCAATCTAGAACTTGTTGCACTTTTGAAGGATCTACAGAAACCCCATTTTCTGAGAGAATATGACCAAGGAAAGGAACTTCCTTCAACCAGAACTCACACTTGCTGAATTTAGCATAAAGTTGGTGCTCCCGCAATCTGGACAACACCACTCTTAAATGCTTAGCATGGTCTTCCTTATTTTCAGAATAAACCAGGATATCATCAATGAACACCACAACGAACTTATCCAATTCCGGCATGAATACCGAATTCATCAGGTACATGAAATGGGCAGGAGCATTCGTCAGACCAAAAGACATGACAAGATACTCATATAACCCATACCTGGTTGCGAAAGCCGTCTTTTCTATATCTTCGGGACGGATTCGAATCTGATGATACCCCGAACGTAAATCAATCTTGGAAAACACTTTGGCTTGAGAGAGTTGATCAAATAAGATATCAATCCGTGGCAAAGGATATTTATTTTTGATAGTAACTTCATTTAGAGGCCGATAATCTACGCACATACGCAAGGATTGATCTTTCTTCTTAACAAAGATAGCCGGACAGCCCCATGGAGAAGAACTAGGGACGGATCAAGCCTTGAGTCATCAACTTCTTAAGTTCTTCTTTCATTATAGCCAACTCATTAGGAGGCATACGATAAGGCCTTCTAGATATGGGTGCGGCACACGGGATTAAATCTATCTTAAACTCGACATCACGCACGGTGGTAGCCCGGGCAACTCTTCTTAGGGAAGACATCCAGGAAACTCACATACCACTGGTATGGCAGCAATATCTTGTCACTCAAAACAGAGTTTGCCGTCGGACTTGAATCCACAAACTCGGGGAAGAGGCACTAGAAAAGCTTCTCTTGTGCCGGGATCTCGTAACATAACCACTCTAGTGGATGTATCAATAAGGACACCATTGTTACTCATCCACTTCATCCCTAGTATCACATCTATCTTTAGGTTAGGTAGGATGATGAAGGTTTCACTATATACTAGCCCACCAATGTCAAGACGCACACCTCTGACTATCTGGTTAGTAGCCAAGGGGTTGCCCGCTGCACTTATATTGAACTTACCCTCTTCAAGGTTAATTATCTCCATGTTGTGCTCGGATGCAAAGATAGGACTCATGAATGAATGAGAAGCACCGAATCAAATAGCACAATAGCGGGATGATTATTGACTAAGAACTTACCATTTGTGGACTGTCTCACCAGCCGGAATCTCCTCAACAGCAGTATAATGCACATGACCTTGACGAGGGGCATTCTGATTCCCCTGCTTCTTGAGATAAGGACAATTCTTGGACCAATGCCCTGGTTTGCCACAATTCCAGCACGGCATGTTGCTTGGAGGAACATTAGAGCGAGACTGACTAGAAGAGCCCTTAGGCAGAGCAACTGTGAAACCCTTGCGATACCCAGTCTTGTTCTGATTCTTCTTCTGTGGCGGGCGATAGCGAGGAGGTGCAGTGGGAGGGCGATAAGGAGCCCTAGAAACCACGGGAGCGTTGGATTGAGATGACCCAGCATCAAAAGCTCTCTTACGGCTCTTAGAAGCAGTATACACAGCATTGCTATTTTCTTGAGTAAGAGTATCGCTGATAAATTCATTAAAAGTGGTGCACTTGCTGGTACTCATTGTCTTCATCAACTTAGGGCCAAGACCCC
The DNA here is from genome assembly GCA_015844335.1 of Chrysopogon serrulatus. Lineage (NCBI taxonomy): Eukaryota > Viridiplantae > Streptophyta > Magnoliopsida > Poales > Poaceae > Chrysopogon > Chrysopogon serrulatus. Next base: position 174,516 of record JADLZL010008110.1, read on the forward strand.
GCTTGAAGCTAGCAATCTTCTTGGCTTCAGTATCAACGAATTTAGGTGCATACCAGGATAAATTATTGAAATCTTGCAAATACCCAGTCACACTCTTGTTGCCCTGCGTTAACTTCATGAACTCAGTATGCTTGATTGCCATAAGACCAGGTGGAATATAGCGCCCACGAAAGTCAGCCTGGAAACGCTCCCAAGTGATAGGAACATTAGCAGGGTAGGTGGTACGATGATGAGTCCACCAAATCCCCCGCAGTCCCTCGCGGTGGGTGAGAAGCATACTCCGCTTTCATGTTCTCAGCACGTTCAAAGATAACGGAACCTGGCTGCATGGTATTCAACCACTCATCAGCTTCCAGCGGCTCTGAAGCTTCCTTGAAAACAGGTGGATTTGTGCCCAAGAAATCCTTGAAGTCACTGTACTGCTCCTGATCGTGGTCCCGACGCCCACGACGTCTATCACGGTTGGCCAATTCTCGAACAGCATCAGCCAAGGCCCGCTGTCCTTCAGCCAACATAGCCATTAGCTCAGCTGGAGTAAGAGGTGGTGGCGGTGGTGGTGGATCAGCACCAGCACCCCCTCCAGCGCTACCCGCACCGGTGTTATAGCGCGACATCTGCATCACATATCCAAGTGAGCATCAGTGTTGATGTTTGGATAAAATATAGACAATGATTAAATTATGCCAAACTGTATTCATTGGAGAGAAATACATTCATACAATAAAACAGGGCACAATAATTCATTTCCATTCCATAACATCAACAACATAATAGCACAATGATAGCGAGTCATGCATCAATTTAACACAAGTACGGTAGATATATTAAGCTCACAACAGGAGCGAAACACTTGTCCCAACAAGTCCTCAACGTCGACAAAAGCAAGGTCCGAATAGAGTCATGGCCTAATTACTATTACATCACGGATGTCCAAAAAGGATATATCATACGAATTACATTCATCCAACAAAAGCATCCCTAAGGGGCTAGTTAGGACTACGAGCTAGCCTAAGCATCATCCTCGGAGTCGAGACCCGAGTCGTTGTCCGCCTCAGGTGGTGCTGCATCTGGCTGAACCTGCTCCTCAGGATCATCTGCTGCCATCTCCACATCCTCATCCTCAGCTATAACTCCTGGATCCTGCTGTGGCTCAGGAGGAAGGAGAGGATGCATCTCATTCTGCCTCCTATGGATCTCCTCATGAAGAGCATTGTTGTATCCCTCCAAGATATCATTCTGGCGACGGAGGCCCTCAATCTCATCCAGAAAGCGACGCTCACGGCGGTTGGCAACCCCAATGATATGCTCCAAATCTGCATCTCGCTCCTGAACGGCTGCATCATGCTCATGGATAGCTGCGTCACGCTCACGGATAGCTGCGTCACGCTCCTGTACCACCTGGTGCCTGTGGATGTGAACCTGACAAGCCTCAGCCTGTGCCTCCAGTCGAGCACGAAAAGCAGTGGTCAACTGTGTGCTCCTTTCCCTTCCTACCGCGCGAAGCCTCATAATCTCCTCATATGCTGCATTCACACGACCCCACAGGCCATGCTGCTGATCTGCTGAGAGCTTCATGACGGCAAACATAGCACTCATTGCATCACAAGTGCTACCAGCACGCTCATCCCTGTTGCGAACCAGAGCCTGAGTAGGATCCTGCTCCCACTCAGTCCAGGAATTTGGGCACTCCTCCGAAAAGTTCCCAATAGGCCCCACTGCGCTCCAGTCAGGGTGATCCGACCGGATTTTCTTGAGCATGTGGAAAGCTACTGTCTGGACCGCCTCCCACAGTGTTTCACCACTCATTGAGATATCGAGAGGCTGAATATGAGGAAAAGTTGGCTTCTCCTTGATGTACAGTGACACAGAAAAGCCTTGCCCCCCTCTATCTCTGACCAGAAGTAGCGAGGTGGCTTTGGATACCCCGCTAGGTGCAACACCCTCCACAGCAAGGTGGGAGTGCCAAAGTGCTCCAAAAAGTGACCACTCGGGCGAGGAGCTGACGAAGAGGAGGCCATCTGTGGAACAATATTTAATTACAAGGGTAAGAAACCTTATATAACAGAACGATTACTTTAAGGGAGGGAAAATTTAATGAGTAAGCAATCACTACTACTGAAAACTTAATGGAGGCGGGCATATTAGATTAACGGAGGCGGTTTTTCCAACCGCCTCGGAGCATAGGTCACGGTTAATCCAGGCCTTAACCGAGGCGGTTGCCTCCGTTAATGGTATTAACCGAGGCGGACCGGTTAAGTTAACCGCCTCGATAAATAACATTAACCGAGGCGGTCTCTAGTAGGCAACCGCCACAGTAAATTTAATTAACGGAGGCGGTTGTTTTTATTTGACCGCCTCGGTTAATGCTTTGCAGAATTAAAAAAAAGAGATTTTCTTTGAATATTTTAAATTGATTTAAAAATGAATTTGAAATTCGAGTTAAAACATGTACCAACAATGAACACACGCAGATAAAGGATAAACACATAAATTACATCCATTCATTTGTCGTTCCCAACATTTAACACAAGTTCTCACAAAATACAAGTTTTAATAGCTAGAGTTCTAAATGATCAAGAAGCTAAGATGCTGTAGTATCTAATCGAAGATGTCTGGCAACACGTAATCGTGCATATTCAGCTGTGTCCTCCGGTTGCGTAGCCTCTCGTACTTTTCCGCATGAGACCCGGCTCGCTCTCCCGGTAGAAAAATTGACCGCCCACATGACAACATTGGTCCATTACAAACTTACGGATGTCGGAGACTATTTGGCTCGATGTTTGCGTTGTCCAAAGCACCCTACACCTTTTCCACCATCCAAGTGATTTCTTGAGCTGCCGATAGTCTGCCAGCGTATTTGCCGCAGGCCCCGAGGTACTCACAAGCGTAGTATCCACATAGAATACTGCCTTCAGGTTGTTTGGCGCCTTGCATGCACGATATATATACACACCACGTGATACCTATAGTTAGTACATATACAGAGCATGAACGATGTCGCAAGACATGAGTTTTAGGACATTTACCGGAAACTGTCGCCTCACTTTCACTACGTGTCTATACTTCGCCTTCTTCTTCTCGGACCTTCGATCGAAGGTGTCAGGGTCTTCGTAGTACTTTCTATAAGTGCTATATATAAAAGAATCACTACTGTCAACAACTAAGCCGATACTTGCTTATAAGTATATAAACAAATATGTGTCATCACTTACTATCGAAGGCACTCTTCAAAATCCGCGTACGCCTTTTTGTGCGTCTTCCGCAAGGAGTCGAATATGACTACCTTTCCATCCTGAGGGTAGATTATGAATACAACCCAGTGGCCCATGACGCCCAAGCTACAACATTGAATCAATTTAGATATTGAATCATGAAATAAAAGTTGTAGTGAACCCAATAGGTATTGCAAGTATCATTTAAACTTATTACCCGAACTGGTGCGCGGCAAGGATACACCCATATTCCGGGACCTTCTTCATGGCTTGGAGGATATACTGTCCCTTTCTAAACTTGATCTCACCTTGAAGCCTTGTCCGTGCTAGCACCCGTTCCATCCCGGTAAGGCCCGCCAACTGCGGATCGGTGTCCAGTACATCATAGCCAATAATGGCTCTCTGGGTAATATGCATTGGAGATAGGTAGATAATGTCCTCCCCTATTTCCTTGCATATATATGCTTGCATCCTGGAAGCACAAGTGTTATCGTGATCACATTGCGTACTTTGATCCAAAGAACATAGCTACAGCAATGAAACGCTTTTCATACACTTACATCGCAAAAAGGGTGACTTGTGCAACGTCGAGGTCCTTGCGCCGCAGCATCCTATGCATGCCATGGAAGTCGAGGGTGAAATAGCAATCCTCATCCAAATGAAAGTACTCCTTTGGGACCCGCACAATGAAGTCTTTCATGCCTAACTTGGATGCATGCATATACCACAGATGCCACCTCTGAACCTCCCACGTCTCATCTCGACGAGCTGGCCCAAAGGCAACATGAACTTACCATTCTCGAAGTGGTCGGGCAGTGCGGAGTCAAGGGCGTATGACGGCGGGCTTGGTGGCCTGTATTTGAGACGAACGAATAACTACGTTAGCATAATGCAAAAGAGTTTATTAACCATATCTAGTTTGTTAGTAGCATATGTACCTTTTGAACGTCGTTGAGAAAGTATACTTGCCCGACTCCGCTATTTTGTACGCCGCCCAAGCCTCCAAGGGAATATTTGATGGGCAGTCATCAAGTATTGCCCTCTCCGGCGCTGGAGGACACTCTATGGCGCCCTGCCCCTCCTCTTCGTCCGTTGGCTTCTTCGGTGCAGGAGGACACTCTTTGCTCCCATCTTGGCCGCCAGGAGGTGGTGTTTCATGGCTGGAGGGACCTCCTTGTGGGTCGCTTTTGTTGGGAGACAGCTCGCCGTGGATCGCTTTGCCGCCTTTGGCCGCCGCCAAAGATTGTCATTGCCGCCGCCGCCGCGTCGTCATCACTTGGGCCACCGCCGGGGAGATGATGATGGCCCAAACGATGGAGTCGGCATATTCAGGTCGATATCCGCTTTGTTCCATATCACGAACTCGCCCAAAAGGCGTCACCAAGCCTTGTCTGACCAATTTCAGTTGGAAAATCAAGTTCATGGTCGTCAAATTCATCTTTAGTGTATGACACAAGAGCCAAGGCGTAGTCGGGTGGGAGCGGCTTGCCATTGTACGTAGCTTCACTATTTGGTGGCTTAACCTCGCCTTCTGCCACAACCTTCTTCGTCTTCCCTGTCCGGCCAAAGGGCACCTGGAGCTGGCACATCACTGGCTCCTTTATCTCATCGACAGGGTAGCTTTGCTGTTGTGAGGTACCCGGCCTCATGTGGCCCTGTTCGACGGTGGCTTGACTCTGTTGTGGCAACATGCCAGCCTGACGAAACATCTGCATCCTCAACTCTACCATCTTGGGGTCAGTGCTCGTGAATCCATCTTGTATCTTGCCCATGATCATATCTTGCACTGCCTCATCTCTTCCTTTCTGGATGAGCCCTTCCTTATACCTCTGCCTCGTGTGGGGAGAGCTAGCGTCGGATTGCCATGAGTCCACAGTCTTCCAGCTCTTCCTTGAGGAGACGCCCCGGACGCGGCCACGATGCTCGGGGTTTCCGAGCGCCTCGGTCAACTCGTCGTGCTCCCTGCGAGGTTCGAACACGCCTTGTTGCTTGGCAGCGTGGATCACGAGCAAAGCCTTCTCCGCCTCCTCAGTCTGGGGCTCATTGTACTTCGTCCTGCCCTCCTTTATCTTTTTTGGCCAGCGGGCATAGAAGAAGTCACGTGCTCTTTCCTCAACTCCTTCTAATGGATTCTCCTGCCCGGCAGCAGCTGCTTGAGCCTCTTCCTCCCGCCACATCTTCCTCTTAGCGACGTACCCTGTCATACCGAGGTGGTGGGGGAGCGTGTTCCTCTTTGCGAGCTCCGAGTACTTCTCAGACTTGTCCTGTCTTCCTTCTTCATTAACTTTGTTAACAAACTCAGCCCAAACCTCTTTGGTGATGAAGCTGTAGTCTTTGAAAGGTGTCTTCCCTTCCTTGACATAGTTCTTGTTGAGCTTGTACCTCAAATTGCGAAGGGCCTTGCCAGCAATGTGCAGAGCATGCTCCTCGCATTTCTCCATGTCAACTCCTGGAGGATAAGTGAACCGCCTCTGTATTTCTCCCCACACGGCACCCTTGAGGTCTTTTGGCACTTTCTTCCAATCGAAGTATGTGATCGCCACATGCTCCCTAACTATACAGGAGCACTGGTTGCTAAATCGCCCGATGACACCTTTTGGCTCCAAGGGCTCTCCCTGTGGCCCTACGCTATGTATGGCGTGCACCTTCTTGTGAGATTGCACCGGTGCCTCCCCGTGTTGGCCCCTCTTCAACCTGGACTTGCCGCCACTCTTGCTACCGGAGCTCGGGGGTGGGACCGGATGCATGCCCCTCTTCTTCTCCCTCTCGATTGGAACTCCAAACACAAAGGCACCGTTGGTACCTATCGAGGAGATTAAATCAGATTAAACGGCCCCCCGAGCAATAGGTACCGATGTTGCGTTAGTTATATACATACGTGCCCCTCAGCTTCTGGGTCTCGTGCTGGGGTGCGAGAACCTCTCGTTGAAGGCCCCTCCTCGGTTGGCGTATAGGTCGGATCTTTCTCTTCCTCCGTGACGCTCCTTCTTCTTCTCGGGCGGAGGTGTTGGCACCTCCTCCTCGTACTCTGCATCGCTTTCATCGATGAAGATGAGCCTTGAGCTCTCATGCGGAGTTGGGGGACGCCATTCCTCGTTTAATTCAGCCATGGACAACTATGTAGAAGAGTAAGCAGGAGATGAGTTAAATGCAACAAGTTTGAGAAGAAAATGCCAAAGCATCCACAATGGTAGTACATATTAGTAAGCAGTAGTTAGTCGTTACTAGTTTTTATGATAGTACACACATATTTGAAGGAAGCATGAGTTATATTGATTTCAACACAAGAGTACGTAGCAGTAAGTAGTAGGGGGCACTGCTGATGTATATATAGTTAGTAGTAATTAGTAGTTAGTAGTTAGTAGTAGTAGTAGTAGTACTTAGTAGTAATTAGTAGTTAGTAGTTAGTAGTAGTAGTAGTTAGCATGTAAATGACACAACATATTTGAAGGAATCATGAATTATATTCATTTGAACACAAGAGTACATTCTATTTCTCATTTACATTGTGAGTACAAAAGAATTGAGAAAAAAAAGAGTACAAAATAGTAGAAAATTACAAAAGAGCTTTAAAAAAAGGTACACATTTGGCTCAGAAATGCCCCATTGTAATCACATCGCTACTAAACTGGTTGCTTCTATATGGTATACAAGCCATCCAAGGTTAGCAGCTCACAAGTATGGGGACATTATTATATTTCATCATCATAGCCATGTCCTCAGCACATATATAAAGGAATACATCATTGACAATTAATGCCACTGCCCCATCATATAGTACGTGTACAAGACAATGAGTACTAGGAAGTAGTAGTAGTACATAGTAGTAGTAGTAATAGACAGAGAAGTAGACAGAGAATAATTGTTGGGAGTGAAAGGTTTTTTAAAATGGGCCTCAGAACCATGTCGATCATCATTTGATCATACACTTGGAGCATCATGGCACCATAACAAATCAAGAGGAGATATAGTAAGGGCAGTTGCTAATGATGCCAAGTTCCTCAACAAGTGTTGATCATCATATCATAATCCATGTTATGTATGGATTGGACAATTTCATCATCGGCATATATCGATCAAGACCCTCATCATTGGCATAAGGCATGTGCTCAGTATATAAAACCCAAGTATCCTGTAAGCAGTAGAATATATGCTGAAGTTAAGCAGCAGCAGAATAGAATATCCTAGGGATCAGCTCCAAATATACCACACCAGTGCCACAGCAATGACAAAGGCAAACTGGTTGCTTGCATAGGGTACAAGCCATCCAAGTTAGCAAAGTATATTGAGCAAAATACCAAAGGTAAACAATTCAGGATGCTAAAAGGTAATGACCCTATAGGGTGGGGCATTTGACATCACAAACCGCTAAAGAAACAGTTCCAAACAAGAAAGGAATTGATCATTGCCCCAAAAACATTGACCTAGGTACTAGGATCAAATCCAAAGAGGGAAAGCAAGTGAAGAAGAATAACCTTTGATCACAGTAGAGCATCAACAGGACATGCAAAAGAACAAGCAGATAAAAGCACAGCAATGACAACAATAAGTAGGATTGTTCAATTGGGTATAAATATATATAGTACTACTACTACTCTTTGTACTACAACCTCGCCCAAAGCAATGACAACAATAAGTTGCAAACTGGTTGCTTTTTTATGGTACAAGCCATCCAAGTTGAGCAGCATATTGAGCAAAATACCAAAGATAATAATTCAGGATGCTAAAAAGTAATAGCTTCATGGGGTGGGGCATTTGACATCACAGACCAATCAACAGACAAGAGATCTGCATAAGCGCTAGTAGTGATACTTCCATTTCTAAGATGAATGTGATCCATTATTTGCATGCAGTTTTCAGCTATATGGATACGTGCAGTTTTCATAAGCAATTCAATTTCAGAAACCAAATGCTAATGGAAGGGAACTGTGAAGAAGCAAGTGCATTATGACTGCAGACTTGCCATTATTGTGGAGTAATCACAGAAAAATAGCACACTCAGAAAAAACACAGTGCTCATAGGTTTGCTGTAACTGAAGATTTCAAAAAATAGCACATTCAGAAAAATAGAGCTCACAGGTTTCCACATCAAAGAAATCTAAAGAGAGGAAGGTTTACCAGAGAGAGAGGAGATGAGAGGGATAGGGATTAATCTAGGGATCGGCAGAGAGAGAGAGGAGAGGAAGGAAGGTACGGCCGCTGCCTTTAGAGGAGATCGGTCGGAGGTCGCCGGACGGGCTCGCGAACGTGTAAAGAAGGGACGGCCGGCGGTGGCGCAGAGCGGGCGCGGAGGACCTCGGAGTGGAGGAAGAAGACGTCAGACGGAGAGAGGAGGGCGCTGAGCGGGCGCCGAGCAACCGAGATGGCGTCCGACCGAGCAACCGGAGAGGAGGACGACCGAGCGGGCGCGGAGGACCTCGGAGAGGAGGAAGAAGCGGGCGCCGAGCAACCGGAGCAGGATGAAGCCTAGGGTTCCGCCCCGAGCCGGCCGAGCACCGGAGATGGCGGCGGCGGCGTGCACCGGAGAGGAGGACGACCGAAGCGGGCGCGTGAGGACCTCGGAGAGGAGGAAGAAGCGGGCGCCGAGCAACCGGAGCGTGATGCGGCCTAGGGTTCCCCCCCGAGCCGGCCGAGCACCGGAGATGGCGGCGGGCGGCGTGCACCGAAGAGGAGGACGACCGAGCGGGCGCGGAGGACCTCGGAGAGGAGGAAGAAGCGGGCGCCGAGCAACCGGAGCAGGATGCGGTCTAGGGTTCCGCCCAAGCCGGCCGAGCACCGGAGATGGCGGCGCGGGCGTGCACCGGAAGAGGAGGACGACCGAGCGGGCGCGGAGGACCTCCGAGAGGAGGAAGAAGCGGGCGCGGAGGACCTCGGATGCGGCGGCGGCGGCGGAGAGAAATTTCTGCAGCCCATTCGGGGTTGATTCGAAAACGCCCGAAGAACTGAGGAAGAAGAGGGGAACCGCGTGGTATATATAGGCTCTATTAACGGAGGCGGGCAGTTTAGGCTGACCGCCTCGGTTAATATTAACTGAGGCGGTCGTCTTTGGTTGACCGCCTCCATTAATTCATTAACCGAGGCGGGCTTATTTAAGTTGCCCGCCTCGGTTAATCCCTAACCTAATATTGTAAATTGCTGGTTAAATGTTTAAATAACGGTAAATGTTCAATTGGTAAGTTGTTTAATTTGTCGGGTAGTAGTAGTAGTATAGTGGTAGGGTAGTCGTAGTAGTAGTAGAGTGTACGGTAGTCGTAGTAGTAGTATAGTTGTAGAGTAGTAGTATAGTTGTATATGGTAGTTTCCAGTATACAAGAGTAGTAGTATAGTTGTAGAGTAGTAGTATAGTTGTAGAGTAGTACTACAGTGGTACGGTAGTCATAGTATCATAGGAGTACAAGTATGAGAAGAGTACGAAGACATTGATTTGGTTCCATTACACAATACTTAGTTACATCGAAGTTCTCATATCAATGAGTGAGTACATTATTAAATATCGCCATGGCATACATATCACTTTGCTGCAACTGATCCTATGACAGTCTTCTTCTCACCATCGAGGTGGACCCAAGGCTTGATCTTGGTTTTGTTGAAGCGGCTCTCTACTTGCTTGATCTTTCTTGGATGATCGGTAAAGAGCGAGAACTCAGCGTAGTGGTTGTGTTGTTCGGGATCTCGCACTCCATCGGCACCCACGATCCTTTGCTTTCCCGACACAACAACATGCTTCTTGGCCTCTTTGGGCTTCGTGAAATAGGCTACCCAATGCGACACGGTGCGCAAGTACCCACCGATCATCTTTGTAGCCGACACTTGCAAGCTCAAGCGTAGTTAGACCATATTCGTCCACGACAACTGCCTTCGGCTTCACCCACTGACACCGAAAAATCGGTATCTGGAGTTCACCGCCATAGTCAAGTTCCCATATCTCTTCAATTTGCCCAAAGTAGTTCCCGATCTCTCCCGTGTCCGCGTCAATGCCCTCATATCGAACCCCCTTTGTTTTGTGACGCGCTCTTCTTGTCCTTCTCTTTTCGTGTGGAACCTGTGAGCCGTTTATGTCATACCCTTGCCATGAGGTGATTTGTGTGGACGGACCGCACGCAAGCCTCGCTTCATCGATTCTCCATAAGGCGGTATGCCTATTTGTTTGATCCATGTCGTGAACTTCATCCTGTGTTGTTTCGTACCCATACCTCGGATCGTCCATCGGCAGCGGCCGGATCTCTTCAAGTGCTTCCGAACCCGGTTGTCCATGACCACTAACCGATTAAGTGCGTTGTGATGAGCTTCTTGCACCAATTCTTCTCCTACATGTGTGCGTACTTTCCTCCCCCGTACACCCCATCCCCGAGGTTCTACCTTCATGCGGATGTACGGGCAACCCAATCGCATTTCCATCGCGGATGTATTTCGTGCACCAGTTAATGGCCTCCTCTCGTTGTGTATGCCTCGATCATAGAGCCTTCTGGGTAAGCACGGTTATGCACGTATCTGTTCAGAGTTGACATGAACCTCTCATACGTCCACATCTGATGTAGGTAGACAGGCCCAAGTTCCTGTATCTGATCAACCATGTGCATCATCAGGTGTGGCATAATATCGAAGAAAGACGGCGGAAAACACATCTCGAGCTGACATAGAGTCTCTGCGATGAACTGTTTGAGGCCTGGCAGCTCAGCTTCAATGACGACCTTTTGTGTGATGAAGTTGAAGAAGTAACTAAGGCGTGTGATTACCATCTTCACGTACTCTAGCCCGATCGCCCTGATCACAATTGGAAGGAACACCGTGAGCATGACATGGCAGTCATGTGCGTTGAAGATGGTTAGTGTGAGGTCCTTCATGGAGACCAGACTCTTGATGTTGGAAGAGAAACCAGTTGGAACCTTCACAGCCCTAAGCCACTGGCACACGGCCCTCTTCTCATCAATTGTGAGGTTGTAACTCGCACCTGGAAGATCTACTTTTCCACTCTGCACCGCAGGTGTTGGATGAATTTCGTCCCTGATGTTCATGTTCACAAGATCTTGACGTGACTTCAGACCGTCCTTCGTCTTAGTCTTGATGTCTAGCAGGACGCCAATGACGCTTTCAAAAACATTCTTCTCTAGGTGCATGCAATCCATGGCATGGGGTGTATTCAAGTGCTTCCAGTACGACAGGTACTTGAAGAAACATGATTTTTTCTTAAAAGGCAAGCGGACGGCTGCCCTTGCTTCTTCATCGTCCTTATCATCATCTCGCTTTCTCTTCCTACTCTTTTTGGTACCATCTTCTACTTTTTTCTTCTTTCCGAACTCTACCGCCATGTCCTTGACCATGCCAAACACCTTTTCTCCCCAACACGTCTGTTTTTTTCATCAAGTTGTGGCTCATCATTATTGTCAAAGTACTTGTTCATCTCTCGTTTTTTACGTACGTGGCCCTTGGGAAGCCATCGTGCGTGCCTCATGTACACCATCTTTTTGGATCCCTTAAGGTAAGTGTAGCAGGTACCGTCAATACATACTACACAACCTGACTTACCTTTGATCTGGCCCGAAAGTGAAAAAAGCCTGTGGTAATCGGTTATGGTAACAAAGATGATGGCTTTTAGAGTGAATGTCTCCTTTCGGTACGCATCCATCACCTTAACCCCAACTTCCCAAAGTATCTTCATGTCCTCCATAAACGGCTCCAAAAAGACATCAATATCATTGCCTGGCTGCTTAGGCCCTAAAATGATCATGGTTAGTAAAAGATATCGACGCTTCTGACATAGATAGGGAGGCAGGTTGTAGATGGTGAGGATGACATGCCATGTGCTGTGGGTGCTGCTCAGGTCACCGAACGGATTCATCCCATCTGTACTCAGTGCGAACCTAACGTTCCTTGCCTCGTCACCAAACTCCTTCGGGAACATGGCGTCGAAACGCTTCCACTGCTTTGCATCGGACGGGTGTCGCAGTTGGCCATCATTCTTCTTGCGTTCTTCTGATGCATGCCATGTCATGAGCTTCGCATCCTCTGGATTGCCGAATAGAGCACGTAGCCGATCGATCACGGGTAGGTACCACACTGATAGTGCAGGACTTTTTCTCTACATGTAACCCTCTTCTTCCTGATCCTCATGTGACGGGATATGCTTTGTGGTCGTCTTCTTCTTCTTCTGCCCTCTCTGGCTGGGTCCCTCATCACTCGCGTCCACACGACAGCCGGCATTCCTCTTGTACCGACTCGCGCCACAGTAGGGACAGCTCTCCAGTTTCTCGTACTCGCCCCGATATAAGATACAGTGGTTTGGGCAAGCATGAAACTTTTTAAGCTTCATCGCGACTGGACGGATCAACTTCTTTGCCCGATACGTATTGGTGGGGACTTTGTTACCCTCTGGAAACATATCGGCGAGGATACGTAGTAGGTCGTTGAAGCTAGTGTCGGACCAGCCATGACGAGCTTTCAACATCAGTAACTGAAGGTTAAAACGCAACACCGTCCAGTGCTTTGGACACTCCTTGTACAGCGGATCAACTGCCGCCTGCTTCATTTCTTTGAAATTCTCTAGCCACTTTGGATCCCCAAATAGAACATCGTCTTCGTCCATACGATTAGCAAGATTCTCAAATACCTCCGCATCTTCAGGAGCCAATGCATTAACATCAACATGCTCACCATCATCCCCAGCACCATCATTAATTTCCATGTCGTCAAGAATATCAGCAATGCTGATGAAATCCAGAATCGGACCCTCGCTGCCTGCTGCTCTTGAGGACGGAGGCAGTTGTTGTTCGCCATCGACACTGATCGGTGCGGGCACCTCCGAGGTCATCGAAGAGGCCCCTCCAGATGCACTAGTGGGAGTCGGATCTGCTTCGCCATGATGCTTCCAAACAGTGTAATCCTTCACGAATCCATGACGGATTAAATGCGATTGCATCACGTTATCTTTCTGGAGAAGGTTGTTCTTGCGGCTATTACACGGACAAATGTTGCGCTCCGCCCCAAAGCCGAGACGATGCTTCTTATTTGTGGCAACAAACTTTTGACATGGCCAAGGAAAGACATATCGGCCGATTTGCGGTGTCTTATACATCCAATCTCGTCCGCCATGATGAACGGTGACCTTTCACATGGAACAACAAAGTCAAAAAGCAAAAAAAATACAACAAAAATGAATTTAGATCTAGTTTTGTCTCTCCTACATGCATTTAGATATAAAAAAGAAACTACACACCTAATCAAGCAACAAAAAAGAGAGGAAATACGAGTTGGAGAGCAAGAGTTAAACTTTGAGGACCCAATCCAAGGGCAAACCCTCCCTTCCCCCCTCTAAAATAGCAAATCCAAGCTCTAGATCTAGTTTTCTCTCTCCTCCATTTGGATCTAGAGAAGAACAACCAAAATCAAGCAAAAAAGAGAGGAAAATGAGAGTTGGAGAATTTGATTTAACCTTTTGCGGTGCTCTCCTCCACCAAATCTAAGGGCAAAACCTCCCCCCCTCTAAAATGGTCAGTTTTGGATTTTGAGGTCCAAAACCCAAAAAATGGAGGAGGAGCCAGCGGGGGAAGAAGAAGCGTGTCTTCTTTGTTATATAGCGGACATTAACCGAGGCGGTCAACATAAAACAACCGCCTACATTAATGACATATTAATGGAGGCGGCTTTGTTAGAATAACCGCCTCCGTTAATCAATTAAAGGAGGCGGTTGTGTTATGTTAACCGCCTCGGTTAATTTCCATTAACCGAGGCGGTCGTGTTATGTTGACCGCCTCGGTTAATATATTAACCGAGGCGGTTGCTGGCCGGCAGCCATAGTCTCGGCGAGCGCCTATTAACCGAGGCGGACGCCATGCCTAACCGCCTCCGAGCCTCAATTTCAAGTGCCTCCTAAAATCTTTTGTGTACTAGTGAATGTATTTAATCATGATGCATGAAACGTTCCAACGCCCTCACAACCTAGAATAAATTTATTTTTCTAGCGTTCTAGACGGTGGCATACATACGTTCTCTCAATATACGTAACTAGCCGGTCTACACGTTTTTATTTGTTAGTGTACTGAGGAGAAGAATTCATTGCAGCCCCAAACAGTTCCCAATAAAAATTTCACAAACAACAAAATCCAAGGAAAGCAGTAAAAGCTAAATACTTTCCACAATTGTGCCCCAACACAGTTGCTTCGGTATCACAACTACTCGACAGTTTACCCACAATTAAATACCTTCATAATTGCATGGTTTTGACATACAATTAATCCAATATGACAATCTAGCACTTCCCTAGACCGCCCGGTTAGGCAGTCATGCTCTCACAACTCCCCTTACCTTGGGCGTAGCTGCAAAAATTTAATCTACAACATATATGGCTATTTCATATATGAAGGCTGCCTCCACCATTAGACCACAGGGCAGCGTATTGCGGTCATCACACTTCTTACCTTGGCATGGTCGTCGGTGCAAGAATAAAAACCCCCAAGTTAGTACTTACATAAGCCACCTAATAATCCTTAATAGGGCATAAGGGATGACCACTGGCATGATAACAAATTAAATTTTAGATTTAGCTCCTAAGTATAAACCTAGAGTTTTACCCAAAATTTTCCTTTTTGCAAACAAATTATTTTATTTTCAAATAGACAAATGGTGAATTACGTCAAATCTTGCTCTGATGCCAGCTGTAACAGAACCGACCAAATTATAAGAGCACAAGTATAAAACAATCACCGAAGTCACTTATTTCACACTTGAGCCCATATAATCCCGGTAGTCCGGAAATCTCGAAGGATTTCAAACCAACAAACATACAAGCCAAGATTGAACACAATTTAACATGATTCACCATTCGTTACATCAGAGTTCACAAATAGTTCGCAAGCGACATCACATAGGAATACTTAGTTATTACAATACCAGTTCGCAATAGTAAAAGCAACATAGTTTTGAAACCATTCTCGTACACCACACTAGTTCAGATACATGCCATATCCATAGTCATCCCACAAAAGCATATGATAAGATATAGAGAACGATCTTTGCCCAAGATCTAGTCCTCATCCCCGGGCGGGGTGAAGACATTCCTTGCGTAAGCTTTGTATAAAGAATATCATACGCAACAAGAGGGAATAAACCCCGAGTACGAGGATGTACTCGGCTAGACTTACCCGTCATAAATCAGAAATAATATGACACCAAGGAGTATGCAAGGCTGAAATGTAAGTGGAGCTAGCTGGACAACCTTTTGCATAAAAGCATAAGCAGTATTTGATGAACAATTAAATATACTAGCAGCAGCTTAAATTATTTTACCTTCCATCTAAGTGTGCTTACTGTACTAAGCAAACACTTATTATAACAAGCATTAATAACCATATCCTTTTTGGTGCAGCTTTCATCAATATCAATATCAAACTTTGAACCATAATTATTTAGTGAAATCTACGAAGCCGGAGGCAATAGTCAAGTTCTCACTATCCGGGAGAGACGGCGATTCGAATCGACTCCAACTGAGCTCAGGGGGTATTCCCAACACACACCCAAGCAGACTGGATCAGAGTCGCCTTAGGTTACCTTTGGTACAACTCAGGCGCGGGCCCGGTTATCACGTCGGCAAAAACCGGAAAGTTGGATAGCCAGGATGTTCAAACCATGCTAACCCAAGGACAACGCCAGGATCAGTTAGACATGCTTGCCCTTGGTCTAGTATGCCACTATCCCACGAATTGCCCAACCGCCGCCCGTGTTCCCGTCTTGAGTTGAGCTACTTGGCTTCGCGGTCAGACACTCGGGTCCGGCCAACTATGTGAGGGGCTGCGTTCAACATGACCAAGAACGGACGACGCTTCCGGTCCTTAACCGGCGCAGCGGGGTCCACTTGTCCCCTGGCCGGCCTTTCTGTCGAGAATTAACACATGGTTCATTTCCCACGATAGCATATATAGCCAACCGTGACAGAGAGTAACCACCTATAACTCGCGGATGACGAGGATATCACCCGACTTCTACCGGTCTAAGCATGGCTAAGCATTTGCATCGCTCCTAACCTAAAATATAGGATTCAGGATATAACATATATACTGGACAAGGATAGGATAAATGCAACAACATGTTCAATCAATTCCTATACCTAATGCAGTAAACAACATAAAGTACTCAAGTGCATTTTATAAAAGTGGGAGGCTTAATATGCTCCGGGGCTTGCCTTTCACAAAGGTTGCAGGCTCGTGATTAGGGCACTCAGTTAGCTCTTCTTCTTCAACGGAGTTGCTTTCGCCCGGCTGGTCCCCCCTTGCTCCTCCTCCCGGTGCTCCTGCTGCGGGTCCCCGAACTCCAAGAGCGTTACCCCCTTCGGCGAACCTATTGAATGCAATGCATAAATGAGAATAATGAATGCACAAGATGATCATGTAAGGGAGTAATTAACAGCAACAACCACTAAACCCTCCAGCTAGAGTGATGAGCTCTATTCAAATCACTTTAATTTACAGAATAGGTGCATATCTCTTCTCTAAAACAAGATTAACACTCACCAAGCAATTCAAGGTATAACTTTTCATCATCAGTTAAGGACATACAACCTGCACCTAATCACTTGTATAAATTAGCAAAGTATCTACAAGATGTAAATCACACACACAAGGGCAAGTAAGTAAAGCAAAGCACATTTCAGAACTTCTGACCTACACTCAACAGCTGAAAGAAGCAACTGTAACTGGAGTTCTATACATCCAAATGACATGTATGAGGACATTCTGGAAAGCTCATGAAATTGTCTACAACTCTTATTTAGACATCGCCAACAGATTCACAATTCAAAATGGTCAAACAAACAGATTTCCCAGATCTGTCCAGAAATCTCAGAGAAGACCTCTTTTCTGGAACTTCACAAGATAACACCATAACTCCTAAACTACTACACTAAATGCTCCTAATTTTTAACAGAAACTAGATAATGAATTTATCTACCACTTTGCTATTGACCACAAAGCCAGAAAACACCATCTAGCTTATGCAAAACCAAAAGTACCACTAGCTGTCCAGAAAAGGCTTAATTGGAGAATTAATTATTTCCTCATGTTCAAACTTGCAATCCAAGCTCACCCAACCTGACCAAAAGTTAAAACATGACTAATGATGAACAGAAAACCTAACAAGGCACTCTAGATCATCAATTAAAACACCCTTTTCAATTTATTTTATTATCTAAGGGCACAAATGAGCACATAGTAAAACTATACAGAAAAATCTACAAAAATTTCAGTGGACTACTCATAGCTCACATAGACCACAGTTCAATTTTCACATTAAATTACTAAGTATAACCTCCTGTACCAAAAGAACAAGCCACACAAGCTTAAAGATGGATAATTCACAAATCCATTTGAAAAGTATCAAACAATAGATTTACAATTTTTCTTAGCATCATCATAGCACCAATATGCACTGCTCCAATTTTCACTCCAAAAGAATGTATGTAGAACACATGATAAATATGTTACCAAACAAGGCATAAAATCAACTTATTGAGCAAACTGCCATATGAAACAGGGTACATGCCAAATCAATATTTTTCTTAGACAGAGCAGGTCAAAACAAAGCTAACCCCACTGGTTTCACATTTTTAGCATCATTTAATAATTAGTTATGCATTTAACCATTTTCCAAGGCCTAGAAAAAAATAAATAGATCAAACAAAATCTACTGCAGAACATGTCATGTTTCATATTTTTAATAAAAACTAGACATCTCCAGGAACCTAACAAAATTGGAACCACATCATTTGGACTTGTCTAGCTCTAGATATGATTTATTGAAGATATAAGCATTTTCTAGAAAAATAAAAAGCAAAACCCTAACTCTATCTGGCTGACACGCGGGGTCCACGGGGTCAACGGGCCCACTGGCCAGTGAGATAGAGCAGAGCAGCGTGGCGGCCGGATTTTGACCGGCGACGACTCGCCGGCGGTGACGTCTCCGGCGAAGCCATCACCACCAACATGCTCACCTAGACCTAACGCGTCGGTTGAGGTACATTGCAGGTGCTCGCATCGGCCGGAGCAAGCTCGACGGCGACGATGGCGGCACGGCGGCGCTGCTCAACGGTGCTGATGCCGGCCCGAGCTCTATTAAGCTCAATCGGGTTGCGCGCAAGCTCTACGGCACCTAGGCGAATCGAGCAGAGGGGTTAGGGGATAGGGTTGCTACGGCGGAGGGCTTGGTTCGCGTGCGCGGCGGCGGACCGACGAGCGCACGGCAGTGGCATGCTCCGTTCCGGCTAGTCGGAACCCTAATCGGCCTAACCAACTGGAGCTACGCCATCTACACTCCAAAGCGACTACGGTACATAAGACGGACGGGAGAGAGATGACCGGAGCTGAGCTAGCCGCTGCGAGCTCAGAGCTCGGCGGCGCTCCGGCCATGGCGACCGCGGCGAAACGGCGCAATGCGCCCTCACCTGAGGTCGGATGGATGCGCTAGCTGGCTCAGGTGATGGAGAACATGGTGGCGGTGCTCTGGGTGGGGTTTGGTGGGCGGTGGCGCGGTGGTTGCGGCGTGGAGCGGCGGTGAACGTGCGGCGGCGCTGCGTCGCCTCCTTCTCCGCCCTCTCCCTGTTCTGCCGAGCGAGAGAGAGACTGAGCGAGAGAGAGGAGGAAGTGGAGGGCGTCGCCGTGCTTGCTGGCAGCCGTGGCCTGACCGGTGGGGTCGCCGGCGACGTACGGACGCCAAGTGGCGGCCAAATGCTGGCGCCGGTCGGCCATCGCTGCCGTTTGAATCGGCTGGCTGCCGATTCGGTCCAGCACGAGGCCGACCGACGGCCGAACTTTGACGGTCATTAACTCCTAATCCGTGCGTGATTAGTAAAAAGTGTATTACTAAATATTGTAGCCCTATATCCCATCTACAACTTTGCTTACACATATTTCCTCTGGTTTGGCCTGGTTTGGAAGATACAAGCTGTTGAACAGAGGTAAAATCACACTGAATGCATTTCATGACTTAGCCATTTTTCAAAAGGGAAAAACAGCACTGTTTTGGGCACAAAAGTGCATTTTTGAGCACCTTGCGCACAATTTCAAGACTTGAGCCTTAAATAAAGTTTGTTCTACATAAAATTCTCTACAACTTTTATTTAGGACTCACTGCCATGCAAAGTATCTAGCTTGCACTTTTGAAACAGTCAAACAAAACTACTTTGGAAGGCATTCATGGTCAAAGTAGCAATTATGAGTATAATTAGGCAATGTGATCAACATGACTATGGTTCCATGAAGTGTCCTAAGCATAGTTAAGCTATTGTAGAGCACATTTAACAACATTTCATGTCATGACCTAGTATCAAGCAAGCAAGGCAAGCACAAAATGATCTATTCATGAGCACAAACATAGAACTTGCACAATGACTTGTCATACACATGCATATATGAGATGATGATGATGCTTATGGCCAGTTAATGCAAGTGTTTTAGTGAGCCCAACACCAGAGGTGTTACACAAAGGGTCCCATATAATCAATTCCCCAGACATCAAAGAGCTCTATCTAAAGGTTGTTGGTGAGTGGCATAGCATCTCTTGCATTGATATTCCCGTGCCTCTGACATGCTCCACATCTTCAGATAAAATCTTTGGTGTCTTCATACATGGTTGGCCAAAAGAATCCACTCTGCCAGATTTTTGCATGAGTGCGGAATGCCCCATAATAACCTCCATATGGTGATGAGTGACATTTCTGAATGATCTGCATGCCTTCCTCCACTGGTACACATCTTCTGAGTAATCCATCAGTGCATACCCGAAAGAGGTATGGTGGATCCCATATGTGGAGACGACTTTCATAAATGAGTCTTTTCTTATTCTCTCCTGGTGGTACGTAACCTGCAACCATAAAGTTGACAATATTCGCGTACCAAGGATCCGTCTTGGTCACTTTAAACAGCATGTCATCTCTTAGTGAGTCATTAATAGGTAGTTCCTGGGGTTCTTTAAAATACATCCTAGACAAATGATCAGCAACAGGGTTTTCTATTCCTTTCCTATCTTTAATTTCCAAATCAAATTCTTGCAGCAAAAGAATCCATCTTATTAATCGTGGTTTAGCATCTTTCTTAGTGAGCAAATATTTAAGAGCAGCATGATCAGAACAAACAATTATTTTAGCTCCAACTAAGTAAGATCTAAATTTATCAATAGCGAAGACAACAGCCAAAAGTTCTTTTTTAGTGGTCGCATAATTTAATTGTGCTTCTATCATTGTCTTGCTAGCATAGGCAATTGCATGATGCGTTTTAAATTTTGTTTGTCCTAAGACCGCTCCTACAGCATAATCACTAGCATCACACATAATCTCGAAAGGTAAAGACCAATCAGGGGGTTGAATGATTGGTGCTGATGTAAGTGCTTTCTTAAGAATATTAAATGATTCTAAGCATTCTTCATCAAACTCAAAAGGTACATCCTTAGCTAACAATCTGGTCATTGGTCTAGCAATTTGTGAAAAATTCCTTATAAATCTACGATAAAAACCACAATGACCAAGAAAACTTTGGACTCCTTTTATATTAACAGGGGAGGTAGTTGTTCAATTACTTTAATTTTAGCTTTATCTACTTCTATACCCCTTTCGACACTAGGTGTCCTAACACTATTCCTTCTCTAACCATAAAATGACATTTTTCCCAATTGAGGACTAAGTGTTTTTCTTCACATCTTTGCAAAACCTTATCTAAATTCTCTAGGCAATCATCAAAAGTTTTTCTATAAACTGAAAAATCATCCATAAAAACATCCATGATTTCTTCTATCATATCAGAAAATATAGACATCATGCATCTTTGAAAAGAAGCGGGTGCATTACATAATCCAAAAGACATTCTTCTATAAGCATAAGTTCCATAAGGACAGGTAAAGGTGGTTTTGCTTTGATCATCAGGGTGGATAGGGATTGGTGATATCCTGAATAACCATCAAGGAAATAAAAGAAAGAATGATTTGCTAGACGCTCTAACATCTCATCAATGAAAGGTAGAGGAAAATGGTCTTTCTTTGTTGCTTTGTTGAGTTTTCTATAATCTATGCACATTCGCCATCCAGTGATAGTTCTTTTGGGTATTAATTCATTTTTATTATTTTGGACAACTGTCATTCCTCCCTTTTTAGGTATAACTTGCACAGGACTTACCCACTCGCTATGCGGCACAGGGTATATAATCCCTGCATGTAAAAGCTATAGAACTTCTTTCTTTACTACATCTCGCATCGCATTTTGGAGTCTCCGCTGAGGCTCTCTTGAAGGTGTAATTTCTGGATTGGTTGGTATGCGATGGGTGCAAAGAATAGGGCTAATCCCTTTTAGGTCTTGGAGTGAATATCCAAAAGCAGCTCTATGTTTTTCTAAAATAGTTATTAATTTATAAGTCTCTTCATTAGAAAGTTTATCACTTATAATCATAGGATATTCTTGATCATTATTTACAAAAACATATTTAAGACCAGATGGTAATGGTTTAAGCTCAATAGGAGGTTTAGGTGGCTCTAGTAGTTCATCGAGAGGTTCAGGGTCAATAAGGTCTTCCTCCTCTTCATCGATGAAGAACTGGGTATCATCTTCTAAAGCGGGGGGTAAATAAAACTTTCGAATTCAATAGCCTTAACCTCTTACATTTGGATCTAATTCGGGAAGGGGCTCGCTTTAAATTTTCTTGCATGAGTTATAGGTATCGAAAAAATTAAATCCTTTCCCAAATTGAACATTTAATTTACCATTACGACCTTCTTGAAGTTTTATTATGGGTACTCCAATCATTACATCAAAATCCCACACATCAAAGATATAGAAATTTAGCAAGATGCGGAAATCATTAATAACAATAGGAAGTGCACTCAAAACTCCTAAACTAAGAATAATGTGTCCTGAATAATTTTTAAATAATTTATTTGTAGAAATTAATGGTATGTCTTATAAGAATTTTCTAGCAAATGTATATGACATAATGTTGACTCCTATGACTGGGTTATATAAAGCTTCAAAAGGGTATGAATCTACTTGCAACTTTATACTAACAGAGGGTGAATTAAGACAATTACTTCAGGGGGATTGCTCAGATTCTATCAACCAATCATCACCCAAAATAAAAATTAATTCCCTTGTTATTTCTCTAAGAAATTTTAAATCATCAGGATGCAAAAACTAGAATTGAAATCTCCAGGTTCTTTGGGGTTGAATAATTTTACGATAAAGTGTTGTATTCCCAAAATCATTAAAGAAATCATCCTCTATTTCAAATATCCACTCAGAATTTGGAATTATCTCATTAGCTAGTTCAGGTTTTAATTCAACTATAGATTGAAACGAATCGGGTAAAAGTTCATTTTCAGCTAACTGAGAATATTCTTCTAGCAATTCTTCTTTTTTTCTTCGGGGAGATCATTTAAAATATTAGTAAGAATAGTTTTAGCATGTTCAACAATAATATGCATAAATGCTCCACCGAGGCCAAATTAAGATATTCCTTATTTCTATCATCAAGGCCTAAAAGAAATGTTGTAAAAGCATGGGTTATGGTAAAGCAAGATTAGGTCTAGAATTTACAAAACCATCAAAACGATCCTAAGCCTTGCCTAGCGATTCATTGTCTAATTGTTTGAATCCTATGATTTCAAACCGAAGTTTAGCGACCTTTTCTACTGGGAAGAATTTAAGACAAAAGTATTTTCGTAATATTTCCCAATCTCCTTGACTACTCCCAACATGGCGATTATACCATTTCTTAGCTCTGCCCGTTAATGAAAACGGAAAGAGTTTCCATCTTAAAGTTTCATCAGCCATGCCTTTAATGCTCAGACATGAACATGTCTGCTCAAAATCAGTTAAATGGGAATAGGGGTTTTCGCTAGTATTACCAGAAAAGGTATGTTCCTGAACTAATTTAATTAATCCCAGGCGTAGCTCATAGCCAGATGATGTGATAGGTTTAGAAGATTCCTTTGGCTGGAGGTACGATCCCGATGGTGCTCCATATTGATATAAAAGTTGAGATTCGTTTTCTATAATATATTATTTTTTATTTTTTATTTTTTTTTTAATATAAAGGGATAACTATAGACTAAGATAGGCTAAATCAAAATCAGCAAACCGTTCCCCGGCAACGGCACCAGAAATGCTTGTTGGTATAAATTAACTGCACCCTAAATAATGATTATAATCAGATTATCCGTAAGCGCACAGATATATACTGATCAGCACTTCACCAAAATCAACCCGGTTTTAATATCGAACCCAAAGGAACAGTAGGTGAATTATGACCCAGCCTAATACTCTTAATCTAAGGGGTACAAACAATCTAGAAAGCTATTGAGAATGAGGAAATAGCTAATGTACTCTAGTTCTAACTACCGGTAAACTTTGTATAATATCGTCTTATCGGACAAGTGACCTGAATAGGAGAAGAAACAGAGTAATCTACCTACCAGACACCTATAAGCCTATCAGTCCTATCAACGGGAAGTGGACTACAGAGGATTCAACGTAGCTATAAAGTCACCTACGCGAGCTACCACTATCTGGCTGATCAGGGGACATTCACAAGCAATCATAACCTAGACACCACGTCTACGCTACGAAAACTACTCTGATCTAGGAGCTAGCCAAATCAAAGTACTCAATATGATATGAGTTGCAAACCAAAGAACGAATATAAACAATTGCTTACTTGAATCAGAATGGTAAATACAAAAGTACCTTAGAACGCAGCTCCGGGCGAGGGAGCCGAATCCAGACGAATACAGCTCCTGAGGATGCTCCGACAGGCCGGGGCTCCTCCAAATCCCTACTCTTCTACTCTATCTCTCTAATCTCTATCTTGATTGCTAGCCTAGATCTAGTGGATCTCTATCTAAAGTTCTGACTCTTCATCTCTTGATCTGGCTTCCTCCAGGGGGTATGGCCCTCCTTTTATAGCCCGGTGGGATTGATATGCGCCGTTGGATCAAACCGACGTAGCAAGTGGCCAGGATGACTCCTCAGAGGTGGTGGAGGAAGGTTCCAGAAGGGGGCGGCAAACCCTAACCCTAGGGGTCGCCCGGCGTAGGGTGGGGCCGGCCGGCCCCACTTGGCGGCTGCTGGCCCCCCTGTTGCTTCGGGTGTCTTCTAGAGTATTCCTGAACCCTCTGGCGATGTGCTTGCGTCGCGATCAAGTTTCGTGGTAAATTAGCACTTAAATCCCTCTTTTAGGCTTTTCTGGAAAATTCCCTGAAAAATGCACAAATCACCAAAACTAGTCGAAATTGTTAGTGGTAACCCTATTCTTATCATATATTCATGTCTCGGGAAGTGGTAATTGCTAATAAATTTTGGGCGATAACAGGTGTCAACAGTTGCCGAGCTCCCTCTGGGCCTCTTCCCTCTCCTTGCGGAAGGTGAGCGCCTCCTCATGGACGTACAAAGGGTCTTCTCCCTCTGACTCCACCGGACCCCAAGGGTTAGGGTTGTATGAGTTGTCAGACTCGGAGGAGCTTGATGAACTGGAAGAACCAGAAACATGCACAGGTGGTCAAAAGTGCCCTGTTGGGTCACCATCATCGGAGGGTGCAGGTGATACTGGCCGGTGATGAACCTCGCCCTAAGTAGATAAAAGGAATCAAAATCGGAGAAGATGAACAGGAGGTATAACTGCAAGGGGGCAAGAGATCGATTCTCACCCATGGCGTTGGCGGCACGGTGCTCGGCTTCCTTCTGCCTCTCCCTCAGCAGGGCGCTTGCCACGATCATCGCTGTTCGCCATTGATTCTCTGGGCAGCTAGGTTTCGTTCTGGATTGGTTTGGGCAGAGAGATGAAGAGACGGCGATGAAAGTGCTTGACTGGAGGTGACAATGAAGGCTGAAGGAGGGTCTTATTTATAAGCCAAAGTGGAGGATCGTGGCGTATATCTCGGGGTATTCCAAGCGATGAAGTAGGGTTTTCCTCCCTTTGGGCCGTTACCGGACTGGGCCGGGTTCGGCTAAATCAAAAATCGTTGCTTCAAAGAGAATCGGCTATTCTCCTAATCGGGAAGTTAAAGACAGTCGGCTATATTTTCAATCAGACAGAACTGTAAAAGCCGAAGAATGAAAGAGGATGCAATTGTTCAAAGATATAGTATATCACATTTCAATGTATTACAAGCCAATACTTTACTCACCCAGAAACAGTTTGATTGCATCTATAGCTTCAGTCGTAATCCGACTAACATCATCTAGCACCTTCTTGTCATCATCTTTAGAGCCTTGAATCTTGGAGAGCTTTGTTTTGATCTGCTGGTTCTCTTTAATGACAGATGCTATCTTTGTTTTGGCTGCATCTATGGAGTTCGGCAGATTGGCGATTTTATCTTTATGAGACTGGATTTTTGCATTCAATTGAGCCAATTGAGCTTCCAGCCTGACCTTTTCCTCCTCCATAGCTTCCAGTTTAGGCTCTAGAGTTGCCAAGGAATGTTTAGCAGCCTGGATCTAAGAATGCAGCTCTTTGGCTTGTTGTTTCTTCATCAGATTGTCATTTTGCAGAGCAGCTCTAGAGGCTATGTTCTTGCTTGCTCTCCTGACCATAGCAAAATGGTCATCAAGATGAGTTGCAGATTCTAGGGGAGCCCTGAGAGTGGGAGGGATCTCTTGGTCAATGAGTTCGACAAGGTCCCTTATCTGATCTACATCTTGAACTAGGATATTTATGTCCTTGGTCAGTAGGAGAGCTATTTCCTTTAGCCGAGCTTGATTTTCTGCTGATAACCTCTGCTGTGATGTGGCTTCTTCACCTCTCTCATTGATATACTCTTCAACTGTGAAAGAGTAGCTGGTAGTCGGCTTGATGTCATCCTTGAAAAGGAGGGAATTGTTAGCCGAACTAATCAAGTTTACTGGAGAAATTAATGAGACAAGGCATTACCTTTTGGGTAAGGTTTTCCTAGATTTGAGCTTCGCTCTGGTTTGGTTGGGGGCTTAACTGGATACCCAAAGATGATGAGCTTGAAGCATGATGAGGGGAAGGTTCTTCTGCCATCTTGTCTAAAAGCTGATCTGTTTCTAAGAAGTACAAAGCAGCAAGATATGAGTGCTATTGGATAAAATCTAATACAAGAAAAAGAAATGATCAACTGAGAGAATAGTACCAATATGGCCAGTGGCTTCATGGACTTCTGTATTTTCAGTAGAAGCCTGAGGAGAGATTTCAACAGTTGTTGAAACATTGGCTGACCTCAAGGATTTAACCTGTGGCTGCAAACAAAAGGAGTAAGCATAGAATTGTTGCCAAAGTAAGGATTGACAAAAGTTGTACCTTAGGAGACAGTTTGGCTTTCTTGGATCTTGGCTTCCTGATCACAGTGATATCCTTGCTCGATCCAGCAAGAGCCTTCCTCTTGTTCTCTCCTTTTGAAGATGCTATACCCAAAGTTGCAGGGATTTTTATAAAAGCTGCCAAAGCTAGAGCATTGTATCCCAAGGCAGGGTTGGGTCCAGCCTAATAATATTGAGCCACTTGGGAAGGAGGAATAGGCTCAATATCCTGTGAGTGATAAAAGTGTTAAAAATGAGGAGTAAATCCAAAAGCAGGAAAGTTATGGGTACAAGGGAGTTACCTCACTGTCAGAAGCAAACTGAGCTTGCAGGTCTTGGCATAGAGGATGCACTGGTATATTGAAAATGTGGGCACGCCACTCTTGCCACTAGGAAACAAACAGAGGATGGGCAGCATCTATCAATCCGAGAGGGGAAGGCTCGTATGCTGGCAAGTCCCATCCAAGTTCAAAAACTTTCTTGGCCTCCATATCATCTCTTATTTCCTCCCTAGGCCTTATGATTTTGGAGAAGAACAGTCTTGGGGGGAGCTGACCACATCCTAATTATCTGGCTACCATATTTGGATTGTAGAATTCATAAGTAGGACGCAGCAACCTCCCATGATGAAATTTTGCTGGCAAGTTGCACAGCTTGATAAAAGAGTTGAAAATCTCTGAGCAGCCAGACTCATAGCTAAATGTTGGTATAAATTAACTGCACCCTAAATAATGATTATAATCAGATTATCATAAGTTTTACGCAGATATATCTTGATCAAGCACTTCACCAAGATCAACCCGGTTTTAATATCGAACCCAAAGGAACAGTAGGTGAATTATGACCTAGCCTAATACTCTTAATCTACGGAGGTACAAACAATCTAGAAAACTATTGAGAATGAGGAAATAGCTAATGTACTCTAGTTCTAACTACCGGTAAACTTTGTATAATATCGTCTTATCGGACAAGTGACCTGAATAGGAGAAGAAACAGAGTAATCTACCTACCAGACACCTATAAGCCTATCAGTCCTATCAACGGGAAGTGGACTACAGAGGATTCAACGTAGCTATAAAGTCACCTACGCGAGCTACCACTATCCGGCTGATCAGGGGACATTCACAAGCAATCATAACCTAGACACCACGTCTATGCTACGAAAACTACTCTGACCTAGGAGCTACCGAAATCAAAGTACTCAATATAATATGAGTTGCAAACCAGAGAACGAATATGAACAAATGCTCACTTGAATCAGAACGGTAAATACAAAAGTACCTCAGAACGCAGCTCTGGGCGAGGGAGCCGAATCCAGACGAATACAGCTCCTGAGGATGCTCCGACAGGCCGGGGCTCCTCCGAATCTCTACTCCTCTACTCTATCTCTCTAATCTCTATCTTGATTGCTAGCCTAGATCTAGTGGATCTCTATCTAAAGCTCTGACTCTTCATCTCTTGATCTGGCCTCTTCCAGGGGGGTATGACCCTCCTTTTATAGCCCGGTGGGATTGATACGCACCGTTGGATCGACGTAGCCAACGGTGGAGATGAGAAACCTAGGCAGCAGGAGGAAGCTTCTAGAAGGGGGCGCCGCCAGCAACCCTAGGGGCGCCGGGCTGGCCCCATGGTGGGGCCGGCCAGCCCCCCGGTGGCGGCTGCGGGCCTCGCCGCTTCGGGCGTCTTCGGATCCTTCCTGAACCCTCTGGCGATATAGTTGCGTCGCGGTTAAGTTTCGTGGTAAAATTGCATTAAAATCCTTCTTTTAGCCTTTTTTCGGAAAATCACCTATAAATTTCACAAATCACCAAAACTCGTGGAAATTATCAGTGGTAACCCTATTCTAGTAGATATTTATGTATAGGGAAGTAGTAATTGTTAATAAATTTTAGGCGTTAACAGGTGTCAACAATTACCCCCACACTTAGGCTTTTGCTCGTCCCAAGAAAAAGGTTGGTTTTGGCAATACGGGTACACATTCAATGCATAACTTGGAACTTAAATTGTATAGCACTAGTCTAGTTACCATGCATTGTGAAATTTTAAAGTATCTATCATGAATCCTCAAGTGATTGCGGAGTAAGAGAGCTTAAGATTGATTACTCTTTCTTTAATTATGTCTTTTGGAGTGCAGATGTATTTTGCAAAAACATAGCTTTGACCCTCTTATTTTGTAGTGGTACCAGTGGTAATGACATAAATTGGACATTTTTATAGCGAGGGAGAGAGATATCATATTCCTAGATCAGGAAAAATTCTCACTTCTTGGTATATTATGTTGGAGGAACCATGAGCCTTTCTTTTTGCTGAGCACATGCTCATATTTCTTTCCTTCTTAAATCGAGGTTCTGGACACTTGTCCCTTTTTATTTCCTCGTGATCTATCTTTTTGAGGTTTCGGACACTTGTCCCTTTTTATTTTCTCGGAATCTTTTTTGAATAGCTCATGCCTCCTTCATAATATTGCTCAAGACAGGTGAATTTTATTTTTATTTAATTTTTATTTTATGATACTAGGAATATGATAAACCTCTCAACCAAAGCTATTAAGGTAGATTGATGTAATTATTATTAAGTTCCATTACAAAGAGGAGTGAAGCTAAGTGTTTTTAAATTTTTGAAATAAAATCTCCAAAGACAAATTATCAGAAATTGAATAATCATTATCTTTGCTATCTTACTTCCTACAATAACTTAGACAATCATGAAGCACTATAAATTTCATAATAATCATGACTCTAGAATGGTGTTGTATTTATTTTCTCAAGTCATGGATTGAATGGGTTTATTATTTCTTAAAGCATTTAATATGAAGAATTATAATTTGGATCGAAATTCAGAGTATAATATATGCAATTGAATTGTAATTGACTCGAACCTGACCGTGACCGAAACGAGGAGGCGAGAGGTGGCGGGGGGGCCGCCCGGCTCCACAATGGCGCCGGCCGGCCCTACCTTAGGGGTCCTGCAGGTCCCGCTTCGCTTGCGTGGTGTTGGGTCGATGTCGCTTTGAATTACACTGTTTTTCTGATCGTATTCTCGCTTTGTGATTAATTGTGCTTCCCCCACACTTGTTTTCCTGCATACTTTCTGCGCAATATGTGGAGATAAAATATTCCAAAAATAGAGAGTAGAGTAGATAACAAACATTAATATAAAATAAGGCACTTTATTCATTTATGGCGGTGGTATAAAATAATTCAACAGACGCTTTAATGACTGAGCTAACGACTGCCCTAGCTCATTAGGCTTTGTCCTAAGAAAATGACTCGACTGACTCCATTAACTAATCGAACTAGCAAAAGTGTGCCCTATTGGGTAACTAGGTAACTAATGCTGCCCTTCATTATTGAGGCCCTGAATTATTGCTTTGAGGGCTGCAAGCTCTTCTTCAAGCTTTTCTTTGTCGCGCTTGAGGCTGCGGATTAACTTGAGATTAACCCCAACCTTCTTTTCTACGTCATCTATGAGCTTGTCCCTCAACTTGTTAGATGTTTCCATCTCCTTGACAAGGCTGGAGAGACCTTCAAGCTTCTCATTCAGAGTGCGTAGAGTAGGTGCTGGCTGCTTGGGAACTTTCTCCAGTGCTAATGCTGATGCTGCTCTCTTCCTTTTAGGCTTGGGTTTAGGTGCGATGGGCTCAGTGTAGCATACCTCATCAGGGTTTGCACGAATTCCTTGAACAAAAGGATGAGCAGCATTGGTGTACTTAGCGCATATCAGCTTGCCCTTCTTGTCGGTCTCGACTGCCACGAGTCGCTCATTAGCTCTAGGTGCAAGGAGCTGGGTACCCTTGGGGATAGCAATCTGCTTTCCTTTAGCACCTCCTTCAAGCAGCAGTCTTGCAGGTGGTGGAGGAAGAGCAGATGGATCTTGCACGTAGTAGACTTGCTCATGGCGCTGAGGGATCGTTGCAACTTGCTTCGGTGGCACGACGGCGAGAGGCTTCAGCTGCGCGAGGACGAGGGCCTTCGAATCATCGCTGGGGATGCTGTCGAAGTCCGCGCCGTAGGAGACGATCGCCTTGTTCGCCATTGCTAATAGATCTAGATTGGAGAGCTCTTTTGAAAGAGGGAGGTGGCTAGTTATAGAATACAATTGAGGAGGTCTAGGTACGTATTTATATGGGTTTTTAGGAGACAGGATGAGGACAAAACCTAGGTTCTACGGGATCCGTACGAAAGAATATCTGATTGTACGTGGATAATACGCGAATATACGTAGGAAGAGTGTAGAAGGACAGGGGACGAGAGTCGGGACGAGAGAGCGCAGGGGGGCGCCGACCGGCCCCACCCAGGGCCCACGTCGGGTGCCCTTCCGCAAGGTGCTTCGGACTCCTCCTATGTTTCTATTAGATGTGTTTTTGG
Organism: Chrysopogon serrulatus; assembly: GCA_015844335.1. Taxonomy (NCBI): domain Eukaryota; kingdom Viridiplantae; phylum Streptophyta; class Magnoliopsida; order Poales; family Poaceae; genus Chrysopogon; species Chrysopogon serrulatus. The sequence continues at coordinate 205,373 of JADLZL010008110.1, forward strand.
ATAAAAATTCGTACCGGAATAAAATAGAACTTAATAAGTTGGTAATTGGATGAATTCGATTTCATCCACTATTCCTGAATCAAACGGCTCTAAATAAAGTTTAAGTCGGTGTCCATTTACCTTGAATAACGTACCTTTGTTTGTTTGTAGAGTTATTGCTCCATGTGGTGATGAATTCATAACGGTGAAGGGTCCTTCCCATTTGCTCCTCAATTTTCCAAGCCCGAATAATTTAAACCTAGAATTAAAGAGTAATACCTTATCTCTTCGTGCAAACTCCTTCTTCTTGATCCTCTTATCATGCCATTTCTTCGTTCGTTCTTTGTAGATCTTCGAATTGTGATAGGCCTTCTCTCTCCATTCTTCTAATTCTGATAATTGCATCTTTCTTTTCTCTCCAGCAGCTTCTAGATCCATGTTTCATCTTTTGATAGCCCAGTGAGCTTTATATTCTAATTCAACTGGTAAGTGGCAGGTCTTACCGTATACCAATTGATATGGTAACATACCCAAAGGTGTTTTATAAGCTGTCCGATATGCCCATAGTGAATCAGGTAACCGATCCTTCCATAAAGTTCCCATTTCATTTACTGTTTTCTGGAGAATGTTTTTGATTTGTTTATTGGATGTTTCTGCCTAGCCACTTATCTGAGGATGATATGGAGTAACGATATTGTGTCGTATTCCATGAGCTTGTAGGTATAAGTGAAACTTCTTATCAGTGAAATGTGTTCCTCCATCACTTATAACCATTCTAGGTGTTCCAAGCCTTGGAAATATAACCTCTTCAAACATCTTCTTTGAGTGTTTTGAGTCAGCATTCTTGCATGGCATAGCTTCTACCCACTTGGATACATAGTCAACTGCCACCAAAATGTACTCATAATTTCTTGACTTCACAAATGGTCCCATGTAATCAATTTCCCGGACATCAAAGAGCTCTATCTGAAGATTGTTGGTGAGTGGCAAAGCATCTCTTGCATTGATATTTCCGTGCCTCTGACACGCCCCACATCTTCGGATGAAATCTTTGGTGTCTTCATACATGGTTGGCCAAAAGAATCCACTCTGCCAGATTTTTGCATGAGTGCGGAATGCCCCATAATGACCTCCATATGGTGATGAGTGACATTTCTGAATGATGCATGCCTTCCTCTATTGGTACACATCTTCCGAGTAATCCATCGGCGCATACTCAAAAGAGGTATGGTGGATCCCATATGTGGAGACGACTTTCATAAATGAGTCTTTTCTTATTTTTCTCCTGGTGGTACATAACCTGCAACCATAAAGTTGACAATATTCGCGTACCAAGCATCTGTCTTGGTCACTTTAAACAGCATGTCATCTCTCAATGAGTCATTAATAGGTAGTTCTTGAGGTTCCTTAAAATACATCCTAGACAAATGATCAGCAACAGGGTTTTCTATTCCTTTCCTATCCTTAATTTCCAAATCAAATTCTTACAGCAATAGGATCCATCTTATTAATCGTGGTTTAGCATCTTTCTTAGTGAGCAAATATTTAAGAGTAGCATGATCAGAATAAACAATTATTTTAGCTCCAACTAAGTAAGACCTAAATTTATCAATAGCAAAGACAACGACCAAAAGTTCCTTTAAAGTGGTTGCATAATTTAATTGTGCTTCTGTCATTGTCTTGCTAGCATAGGCAATTGCATGATGCGTTTTATCTTTTGTTTGCCCTAAGACTGCTCCTACAGCATACTCACTAGCATCACACATAATTTCAAAAGGTAAAGACCAATCGGGGGTTGAATGATTGGTGCTGATGTAAGTGCTTTCTTAAGAATATTAAATAATTCTAAGCATTCTTCATCAAACTCAAAAGGTACATCCTTAGCTAACAATCTGGTCATTGGTCTAGCAATTTGTGAGAAATTCCTTATAAATCTACGATAAAAACCACAATGACCAAGAAAACTTAAGACTCCTTTTACATTAACAGGGGGGAGGTAGTTGTTTAATTACTTCAATTTTAGCTTTATCTACCTCTATACCTCTCTCGACATTTGGGTGACCTAACACTATTCCTTCTATTACCATAAAATAATATTTTTCCCAATTGAGGACTAGGTGTTTTCTTCACATCTTTGCAAAACCTTATCTAAATTTTCTAGGCAATCATCAAAAGTTTTTCCATAAACTAAAAAATCATCCATAAAAACTTCCATGATTTCTTCGATCATATCAGAAAATATAGACATCATGCATCTTTGAAAAGAAGCGGGTGCATTACATAATCCAAAAGACATTCTTCTATAAGCATAAGTTCCATAAGGACACGTAAAGGTGGTTTTGCTTTGATCATCGGGGTGGATAGGGATTTGGTGATATCCTGAATAACCATCAAGGAAACAAAAGAAAGAATGATTTGCTAGATGCTCTAACATCTCATCAATGAAAGGTAGAGGAAAATGGTCTTTCTTTGTTGCTTTGTTGAAGTTTTCTATAATCTATGCACATTCGCCATCCAAAGACAGCAGTTCTTTTTAGGTATTAATTCATTTTTATCATTTTGGACAACCGTCATTCCTCCCTTTTTAGGTACAACTTGCACGGGACTTACCCACTCGCTATGCGGCACAAGGTATATAATCCCTGCATGTAAAAGCTTTAGAACTTCTTTCTTTACTACATCCAGCATCGCATTTTGGAGTCTACGCTGAGGCTCTCTTGAAGGTGTAATTTCTGATTGGTTGGTATGCGATGGGTGCAAAGAATAGGGCTAATCCCTTTTAGGTCTTGGAGTGAATATCCAAAAGCAGCTCTATATTTTTCTAAAATAGTTATCAATTTATAAGTCTCTTCATCAGAAAGTTTATCACTTATAATCATAGGATATTCTTGATCATTATTTAGAAAACATATTTAAGACCGGATGGTAACGGTTTAAGTTCAATAGGAGGTTTAGGTGGCTCTAGTAATTCATCAAGAGGTTCAGGATCAATAAGGTCCTCCTTCTCTTCATCGATGAAGAACTGGGTATCATCTTCTAAATCAGGTTAAATAAAATTATTGAACTCAATCGCCTTAACCTCTTCTATTGGATCTAATTCGAGAAGGGGCTCGCTTTAAATTTTACCGCATGAGTTATAGGTATCGAAAAATTAAATCCTTTCCCAAATTTGACATTTAATTTACCATTACGACCTTCTTGAAGAAGTTTTATTATGGGTACTCAATCATTACATCAAAATCCCACACATTAAAGATATAGAAATTTAGCAAAATGCGGAAATCATTAATAACAATAGGAAGTGCACTCAAAACTCCTAAGCTAGGAATAATGTGTTCTAAACAATTTTTAAATAATTTATTTATAGGAATTAATGGTATGTCTTTTAAGAATTTTCTAGCAAAGGTGTATGATATAATGTTGACTCCTACAATGGGTTATATAAAGCTTCAAAAGGATATGAATCTACTTGCAACTTTATACTAACAGAGGGTGAATTAAGACGAATTACTTGGGGGATTGTTCAGATTCTATCACCAATCATCATCCAAAATAAAAATTAATTCCCTTGTTATTTCTCTAAGAAATTTTAAATCATCAGGATGTGAAAGATTAGAATTGAAATCTCTAGATCATTTGGGGTTAAATAATTTTACGATAAAGTGTAGTATTCCCAAAATCATTAAAGAAATCATCCTCTATTTCAAACATCCACTCAGAATTTGGAATTATCTCATTAGCTAGTTCAGGTTCTAATTCAACTATAGGTTGAGATGAATCGGGTAAAAGTTCATTTTTAGCTAAGCGAGAATTTTCTCCTAGCAACTCTTCTTTTTTTTTTTTGAGGAGATCATTTAAAATATTAGTAAGAATAGTTTTAGCATGTTCAACAGTAATATGCATAAATGCTCCACCCGAGGCCAAATTAAGATATTCCTTATTTCTATCATCAAGGCCTAAAAAGAAATGTTGTAAAAGCATGAGTTCTGGTAAAGCAAGATTAGGTCCAAAATTTACAAAGCTATCGAAACGATCCCAAGCCTTGCCTAGCGACTCATTGTCTAATTGTTTGAATCCTATGATTTCAAACCGAAGTTTAGCAACCTTTTCTCTTGGGAAAAATTTAAGACAAAAGTATTTTCGTAATATTTCCCAATCTCCTTGACTACTCCCAACATGACGATTATACCATTTCTTAGCTCGCCCGTTAATGAAAAACGGAAAGAGTTTTCATCTTAGAGTTTCATCGACCATGCCTTTAATGCTCGGACATGAGCATGTCTGCTCAAAATCAGTTAAATAGGAATAGGGATTTTCGCTAGTATTACCAAAAAAAAAATATGTTGCTGAACTAATTTAATTAATCCCGGGCGTAGTTCATAGCCGATGATGATGTGATAGGTTTAGAAGATTCCTTTGGTGGAGGTACGATCCCGATGGTGCTCCATATTGATATAAAAGTTGAGATTCGTTTTCCATAATATATTTTTATTATTTTTTGTTTTTAATATAAAAGGATAACTATAGACTAAGATAGGCTAAATCAAAATCAGCAAACCGTTCCCCTTAACGGCGCGTAAATGCTTGTTGGTATAAATTAAGCGCACCCTAAATAATGATTATAATCAGATTATCCACAAGCGCACGGATATATACTTGATCAGCACTTCACCAAGATCAACCCGGTTTTAATGTCACACCCAAAGGAACCGTAGGTGGATTATGACCTAGCCTAATACTCTTAATCTACGGGGGTACAAACAATCTAGAAAACTATTGAGAATGAGGAAATAGCTAATGTACTCTAGTTCTAACTACCGGTAAACTTTGTATAATATCGTCTTATCGGACAAGTGACCTGAATAGGAGAAGAAACAGAGTAATCTACCTACCAGACACCTATAAGCCTATCAGTCCTATCAACAGGAAGTGGACTACAGAGGATTCAACGTAGCTATAAAGTCACCTACGCGAGCTACCATTATCCGGCTGATCAGGGGACATTCACAAGCAATCATAACCTAGACACCACGTCTACGCTACGAAAACTACTCTGACCTAGGAGCTACCCAATCAATATAATATGAGTTGCAAACCAAAGAACGAATATAAACAAATGCTCACTTGAATCAGAATGGTAAATACAAAAGTACCTCAGAACGCAGCTCCGGGCGAGGGAGCCGAATCCAGACGAATACAGCTCCTGAGGATGCTCCGACAGGCCGGGGCTCCTCCGAATCTCTACTCCTCTACTCTATCTCTCTAATCTCTATCTTGATTGCTAGCCTAGATCTAGTGGATCTCTATCTAAAGCTCTGACTCTTCATCTCTTGATCTGGCCTCTTCCAGGGGGGTATGGCCCTCCTTTTATAGCCCGGTGGGATTGATACGCGCCGTTGGATCAAACCGACGTAGCCAATGGTGGAGATGAAAACCCTAGGCGGCAGGAGGAAGCTTCGGAAGGGGGGCCGCCAAAAGGCCCTAGGGGCCCGATCGCCCCATGGTGGGGCCGGCCGCCCCACCCGGTGGCATGGCGGGCGGCCCGGCTGCCGCCGGGCGTCTTCGGATCCTAGCTTCCCGAACCCTCCGGCAATATAGTTGCGTCACGGTTAAGTTTCGTGGTAAAATTGCATTAAAATCCTTCTTTTAGCCTTTTCTGGAAAATCACCTGTAAATTTCACAAATCACCAAAACTCGTGGAAATTATCAGTGGTAACCCTATTCTAGTAGATATTTATTTCTAGGGAAGTGGTAATTGTTAATAAATTTTGGGTGTTAACAGGTGTCAACACTAAATTTACAAGGAAGGGTCAGTTCTCATTTTCTCTGTAAGGGAGCTAGACCACATTGTCAAATCCCTTGAAAAATAGCTTGAAAAGATGACCAATGTCTATATCAATGATGATGGAAGATGTTGCTTCTCCATATGTCTGACAGGCTTTCTCTTTTACTGTGCCATCTTTAGCATAATTGATTGAAGGGAAGCCCAAGTCATGGAGATCTACAGAAACTATTTGATGCATGTACAGCTGCAGCCACATTTGAACCAACCACTAGGGGCCATTCACACAATGTATATCCCCATGATGGCGCATCTGAATAGTGATCTGATGCGTCATGTGATAGGCAGCCCCTAAGAGATACTTACCCAGAGGAATCAAAGTGCCTGCAGCATCAGCCATCATCATATGATTCAGGGTTGGTTCATTGGACTTGCCACAGAAGATGAATCTGCACAACCACATATTCATGAAAGCCTTATACTCCTTGTCAGACACAGTACCAGACGACATGTAAGTTTGGATGTACTTTGTCCATCCACCTCCTGACTTGACTGTTTTTTGGCTGCTGTTGCTTTTGTACTTGGAAGGGTATACTGGTGCTGTCACATTTAGACCGGTCATCATAAAAATGTCTGCCAGAGTAAAAGACATCGGACCATGGCCAAACATGAAGGCGTTAGCAGCATCAGACCAGAAGTGGCTGGCTGCTATCAAAAGGGAATCGTTCCTAGGTGTCTCTGATAAGGATAACTCCAAGCAATGCTGAATATCTTGAGATTCCTAGTGACTGCTGCTCTTGTCCAAAATCCTCCGGTACCAATTTCACCATCCGGCAATTGGGGGGAACAGCCAAGTTTTGAAGGTGTTCGGCCACTGATTCGGTGGGGTGACTCCGGATTTGAAAGGGATCCTCAAAGTTTGCTTCTCAACAAACTCAATCAGATTAGGATCTCCCATCGGACCAAGGAAGTAAGAATCGGGGTTCGCCACATAAGGAATCAAGATTTGATCCTTGTATTCCTTCAGAAAATGATAGAATAAAAGGAAAAATAAGTCGAGAGAAAGTAAGAGATCGATTTGGGGATTACCGAACGCATAAAGATAAATGAAGATTACCTCTAGAACTCCGTCCTGAGTCGCCATTAGGGATTCAAAGTGGATTTGGAGCTGTGCTGAGGAGTTCGAATTTTGAAGTGGCGGCCACGAGTTCAAGCAATGTTGACCTAAACGAGGAAAGGAACTTGTGGTCAATTTCAGAATAAAATCACTTTTATCCCGAAATTGAGGGGGCTTGCGTTAACACTGGATTTTGGTAAGGACTGAGAAGATGACAGGTGGGCCAAGCATTCAGGGCATTCGGCAAACGTTATGCGGTCGGCTGTTCGTGGCGATTCGGCAAACGTTATGCGGTCGGCTGAGTTCTAGTGATTCGGCAAGTGTTCGTGCGGTCGGCTATCTTTGAAGGCGGTGGCTCCATTCGGGAAGAAAAGGTGGCAAGTAAAAGCTGATTGGAAGGAAAGAACCGTGATAGTAAAGGACTCCGAAAAAGATTAGAGCTAAGATCGCTATGTTTTTGAGTTACCTTTGGTGTTTTGTAATCGTAGTCTTTTAGGATTCATGTTCTGTCTAGGGTATAAATATAAACCCTCGACCATTGTAAAAGGAGTTCACAACCAAATTAATACAATCGGCCCCGTGCCAAGTTTCGAGTCCTTTGTCGTGTCGTCAAGTTCTTCGAGAGGAGCCATCGATCCGTCGATCTCCGTAAGTTCCGACAACCTTGCTATCATGTCTAGTATCATGCGGTGGATTTAGAAGTTGATGCAAGTAGTCTTGTTTGTCTCGATTGGATGGCCGTGCAGCAGGCGTTTGCTTGACAACCAAGAGGTCTTCGCTTATGCTTTGTTTATCTCGACTAGATGGCCGTGCGGCAGGCGTTTGCTTGATAGCTTAGCAAAGCAAGATAGTTATCGGCTCTATTAGACTTGGCAGGATCTAGTAGATTCATTAAGTTATCACGTGTTGCATGTCTCTAATATTTTATATATTTGTAACACTCCTTTGCCCAATCTAGATTGATAAGTTTCGGCTCTCTATTTTTATAGATCTATTTGTTCCTAAACGTTCTTACTTTCGTATTATCATGACAGATAGATCATATGCTTACATAGCCGAATTAGATCAATCTAGGTTGTTACATGTTGTGGGTTCTTGCATGTTAAAAGCGTTTAAACCTTGATAAGGCTAAGTGTCGTGCGGCAGATGCAAGTTTTTGATAGGTTTGTTCGTGCTAGCTTGTTTGTTCCTTCTTCATGGACCCCAATTCGGCTAGTTTGCCGAGCTTGGTAACGCTTCAACTCACGATCAACTTTGACTTGTTCAAACATGTCTTCTCATGCATACGTATTCGGTAATCAACGCTTTACGTGTTTACCTTTATATTAGCTGAATAATCTACAAACATGATTGGCAGACAACTTCTATAGCTGTATGTCGTCGTAAGTGGCTTCAGGGCCGTATATATGGAACTGTCTGGTCTCACCCGGCATGTTCCGATTTTGTATTTAACAATCTTTTATCCCTTGTCAGTTTCAGGTCAAATTGACTGGCACGCTTTCGGATTTCAAACCGGCCGGTCACCCGATTGAAACCACGCTTTCTAGCTTGCTGTGTGTGAGGCACAGTGCACCACATTTTGTGTCAACAGGTGTGGCATCCTTTATTTGGCTCATGCTTCTTTGGCATGGCATCTTTTCATTTATAGCCCATATTCTCTTTTAACTTCTAAGAGAGAATCAATACATAGAGAACAAAAATTGATTTTCATTGTGTATGTGAATTCGATCATGGGTGCATAACAAAGCAATCTACTTTAGATCATATCAGAAGGACTTTGGTTTTTATTTGATTTTTTAAGGCTTCGGTAGTCAAGCTTTTCTTAGAGTAAGATTGTAACAAATTCTTAGTCTAACCAACTCAAGCTTCATACCACCACTAGATTAGATCAAGCTCTATGCATCCCAATAAGTTTTCAAGTTTCTAGAGTGAATATTTCAAACCAATAAACTTAAACCTTGGAAGAAGACTAAGTCATGGGCTAGGCACGAGATAAATCATAAGACGAGCAACTATTCATCATTTCAACGGGGGAAGTTATGCATAGCAATATTCACATATTTGGAGTGGAAAACATTTTAATTTTTTTTTATTTTTTATTTTATTATTATTTAAAAAGTGAGGGAGGTATACCTTTATTCGGGATCCTCCCCCAAGCTGGCTTAAGACCTATATGTTAGTGAAGATAATCTCTCCCAAAAGGGTTTATGCTCAAAAACCTTTTATTGGTGAGAGATTTTATTTTATATTATGGTTAGTTTTCATGATCTTTTGTAAACTAGAATTTGGTCCACTGATCAAATCTAGACAATTGTCAAGTTTAATCAGAGTAAACTTCCTATGCTAAGCACCATGCTTAAAGATAGAAAGTTTATGAAAATATGTTGGTACAATCAACAATCTTCAAACCAAAATTTTATTTATAAGGGTCATGAAGAGGTGTTTTTTGATATTTTTAGTAATGTTAGTTGTTGGTATTTTTAACTGCACTCCATTAAATAAGTTTTAAGTAGGATTATCCGCAAGCGCACAGATATCATACCAGTGTCACATTTTACCCGGAGGTTTTAAATATTGTATCCACAGGGAACAGTTGTGATGATGACAACGTCTATAAACTTAACCCTACAATTAGGCTAGATCATATCAAGAAAAAGGAAATAGCTAATGTACTCTAGTTCTAACTTCGGTAAACTTTGTATAATATCGTCTTATCGGACAAGTAATCCCGAATAGGAGAAGAAACAGAGTAATCTCCTACCGAGCACCTATAAGCCTATCAGTCCTATCAACGGGAAGTGGACTACAGAGGATTCAACGTAGCTATAAAGTCACCTCGTATCCAGCTGATCAGGGGACATTCACAAGTAAATCTAGCCTAGGCACCATGCCTACACTACGAAATACTACTTCAACCAAGTAATGACCAAGATCAAAGCCCTCAATATGAGATGTGAACCAAAGAACGAATAAGAACAAGTTGCGTACTTAATCGGAATGGTAAATACAAAAGTACCTCAGAACGCAGCTCCGGGCGAGGGAGCTGAATCCAGAAGAATACAGCCACGAAGAAGCGCCGACATGCCGGAACTCCTCCAGAATCTCTACTCCTCTACTCAATCTCTCTAATCTCTAAACAAGACTAGATCTAGAAGAACTAGTCTCTCCTAATTGCTACATCTAGATGAACTAGATCAAGATGAACTAGAACTAGATCAACTAGAGGGACCCTAACCCTAATTATGTAGAGAATATGAAGCACCGGGGTGTAGAATGCCTCTAGGAGGGGCCTTGGGGCGTCATTATATAGGCCGAGGTAGAGTAGGGGGCAAGAAACCACCACGTCAGCGATCCGCGTCTCTATCTTGTGTGCACCATCGGATCAAACCGACCTAGAATCAACGTAGGGATGCTTTGATTGGCCTCCAAGGAACCATGGGAGGAAGACTCCAGAAGGCGGCGGCCATCGGTGGAATTAGGGGCGCCGACCGGCCCGAGGGGTGGGGCCGTAGGCCCCCACAGGCTCCGCCGGGCCCCGCCGCTTTGGGTGTCTTCTTGAACCTTCTTGATCCCTGTTGGCGGTGTAGTTGCGTCGCGGTTAAGTTTCATGGTAAATTTGCACTTAAATCCCTCTTTTTATCTTTTCTAGAAAATTCCCTAAAAATTTCACAAATCACCAAAACTCGTGGAAATTGTCAGTTAAAACCCTAGACTAGTGTGTTTTCATGTTCTCCTTTGGGTTTAAAGTGCTAGTAAAAGTTGATGTTAACGACCGTCAACAATAACCCCCAAGCTTACCTTTTGCCAGTCCCTTGGCAAACAACCTAGATCTAATTAATAGTAATCTTGGATCAGGAGTTGCTGCAATACTTTTATTTTTTTTAAGCTCACTTGCTTTTAAACATAACTTTTCCTTCGGTTTAGACAAAACTGCTCTAACTTCCAAACTTACCCATTTTACCTTTAACTATAGAGCTCACAACTATTGCATAAGTCTTGAGCAATCGAAAGATAGAACAATCAAGTCAAGCACTATGTCTCAAATTCTTCACAGTACCAATATTCCAAAGTTTTGTAAATTTTCGCAATAAAACTCAGAGCTTAATTGTATGACACCCTCAAGTCTCTTATTATATAGTATTTATGGATCTCACTGAGGCATTAATAAGCTCATAGGAGTGGCAATAACAAGGATGAACATACCTGCAATTCATATATTGTAAAGTCAAACAATGGATCCATAGAGAATCGAGGCATTCAATCAAATCAAGATGTGCATGTGTATGGAATATGATGGATAGGTGTATATATGGTATTTAGTGGCTAATCCTAATTCTACTTTTGCTCTTTGAAAATAATTTCCTCCTTAGAACTTTTTCGCGGGAAAACATGGGCTATCTTTATTCTTTCTTTCTTTCTCTCTCTTCTTCTCTCTCTTTTTTTTACTAATCTAGGAGGCAGGCATCTATGTACCCATTGTTTTAATTGCTGGGACACTTTCCATCTTTTACTCCCTTTTTTTCTTTTTTTAATACTTTTGCATGGCCACATGCATCCTTTGAATATAAATAATTGGAGAAGTAATGATAAGAATTTAGAGCAATTAAATGGGGGTTGTCCTATAGGGTATATTTTTAGGTGTTTACTCCTCGATGTAGGAGAAAAACATTTTTAAGGTGGATCTAAATGAAAGTGGAAATGACTGCGCTTACATCCTAGAGTAGGAGTAATGCATATATGGGTGGAGTGCGTGAGTGATCTTGATTTTAAAAAGCATGACAAGACTCTCATAAGATATACAACAAAGGTTGACTAAACTCAATGTAAAGCAAGCAAGCATGAATGTGCAAAGGGTTTTCTAACTCTAAATGTATTATATATGGCTTTAGTAGGAATTTAAACTTTGTCATACAAGAGCTCATCATGTAAGATTTTTTAGGTTTTCAAAATAAATCTCTAGAACTTAGTAATGCTAGGAATAAGATAAATAGCAGCTTAGACCTTCATATATCATATCGATCAATTACCTAGACTTTAGCTCAAGCATGTGCCTCCACCAATTTCAGGTTCATAGTAAATTCTTTATATTAAAGTAGTCATGTCCAAAACTCAGGAGAATTCATGGTTGAAAACTAGGCACTTGAAAGGAATTACTGTAGAGCAACTATTCATCATCTCCAAGAAAAATTTTTAATATTCTCTAGTTTTTATTTGACTCTAAACTAGACTGACTGTAGACACACTCTATGATCATACCTTAATATATAGATAAGTATTTATTCATATTTTTATTTGTATTGGACTCATAAGACTCTAAAGACATGGACCTTCATGTGCCTATATATTTTTGGTATTTTTTTATATTTTCTTATGATACTATTGTGAACCTTCATGTGCTCACATATTTTTGGTATTTTATGACTATGTAAAATAGATTCGATAATCGCCTAGGTATAGTTACCTGATAACTAGGGGATGCTCCTCCCCCAAGCTAGATGTTTGCAATACTTGGTGTTGATGATCTTCAGAGTGAGCTAGCCAGCAGCGATTCTGGTAGGTGCCACTGATAGACTCTCTCCTTGTCATAATGTTGTTCCTTATGGCAAGGGTACGGAATTTTAAGTTTACCGACAGAACTTCTTTTTCCACTCTTGTGTATCTCTCCATCTTGAGAGATGGAGGTCTTGATGGTTGCATACCTCTAGTGATAATGATGTCACTTTTATTCTTTAGTTTGGCTAACAGGTTGAAGTAGAGCTTTAATAGTAGCTGGCAAAGCATCTTGCTCGATGTGCATGCTCACAGAACTTTCACTTGTAGAATTAATAAACGTTGCTCGGCGTGTTGTCCCATTTGCAAAACCAAGGTAGAGATCAAGTGCATGGGCTCTGCTGGTGGAAAAACACCAACAGAACCAAATCTATTTATTTATTTTATCCATCCTTAGGCACATTGAATAAGATAAAGTTGGTGTTACATGAATTATTTATTTATGACATGATTGGTAAGATTAAAAGATTAAGCATGGAATGTTGCATTAAGTTCACATGATAGAAAAGGATGAAACTGCTTAACCAATGGAAGGATTGTCTATCTATATATAAATTTTCACATGAGTATGACTATCGACTTCCCAAGATTGAATACAATGTTTTAACTTATTTGGTTAAGACCGAGATTAAGAGAACGGTGCCATAAACAATATTATAAGACAGAACATGTTGAGTTAATCAGGTTAATCAATTTAAATTGTAACTCTAACATATTTGTGTTTTTAATTTATGTGCACACCAAGATTCAAGAGAAGAGCAGTGACCACTTACCTTAGAATATTATCTATATTATTAGAGCGTGATAGCACTAAGTGATGAAGGGTAAATGACGGTGGTCCTTCCTCTTGAATCTTGAGTTGCTCATGGACATCTTGTCTCCTACATTTGCATCTATTCTTTTACCATCTTTTGCTTCTTTGATCTTTTGACTCTTTTCACTCAGTTATTATTATACCTGCAATAGATTAGTGGATAATACATACCCGAAGGAGTATATAGATTTTGAACATAGGTTGCTTGTCCAAGTAATTTATTTTATTTTGTCTATGCTAATGAAAAGATAATATTAATATTGTTTAGCATAAATCATATTTTATACAGACATAGCCTGAGGCAAAGTAACTTGTAGCAGAAGATAAAGTGAATGAATCATTAATGCTCATAGTTCTTTTATTCATGATGAATGCGCTGTGTCTTTCTCTATAAAGTTATTAAAGTTCAGCATGTACTCTGTCTCATCTCTAATTCGAATTTATCTCATGACTTACCCAAATTAATTTTAAAGAATTTCCAACAGGGGTTAGTCCATAAAATATCCAATGTCTACCACAACAATTTCTAGTTCAATAACCAAGCTAGACTTCATGTCTAATTTTGGTTAAGGAAGGCTATTTAACCTAAGCACCACGCTTAATTTAGAAAGCCTTTAGAATTACCCATATGTAGTACTTCTAAACCAAAACTTACTATAGCAGATAATGGAAACATGAAAGCACTTATAGAGATTTTATTCAGACAGAGATGAAAGAGTATGATTATTATTCAACATTTTTAGCATAAATTTAAAAGGTAGAGACAACCATTATTAGCAACATGATTTAAAATTTTTTAAATAAGCCCATTCTCCCAAGCTTGAATTTTGCAAAGTAAATGTATGCTTGAGTGGATGTAATTTAAAATTGCATAATGGTTGTTTTGACATACCTGGTGCTGCCATCAATCATTTTCTTACTTCGAACCTAGAATGGTTAGCGACAAAAATACCCAAAGGAATATTTTGATAATTATAACTATGCTCAATTCACAAGGGTATAACAAAAGGTGCAAGATCAATTCATCATTCATTTTTTTAAGAGTGATTATTTTGGGACACAAGGTTGTTCTTGGAAAACCTTCTGATTATCATACTTCAAATTGGTGAGGTGGTTTCCTCTAGAACATTAGCCCTTGTGCACCTATATCCATATTACAACGAGATCTATAATATTTATGATAAACATATGCATCTACAACCACCTTCTTAATGATTTTATGAACAGGTAGAATCAGGGGGTTGAAGATCTCATGTGTGGTAATATTAGAGAGACCAAAAGATTTAGGAGATTTCTCATATGAGCATGGATTTGATAAAGTGTTAATAAGATAATTCTCATGCTCATCGATGTAATCTCCCTTTTCAAACTCCAAGGGTGTCTCTTCATGGTTGTCTATAGGCAACAAGTTTGTCTCTATTATTTTAGGGCCTATGACATTTATTGGATGTTTTATTTTCTAGGATTTCCCATGAATTGATGCCTCCAAGGTTGGTCTCGTCTAAAGCTTTCTCTAAACTTGGGTAAGTTCTGTTATTAAAGAAATTGATTTAAGGTCACCATTTGAATCAAATTTAGATGCTAGTGCTAAAGCTTCGTCTTCTTTCATCCATTCTTTTACAATGGCATATGTATTTCTAGTATGTTCTACGCATTCCTGCCATTGTCGTTGCTCTTCTTGGGGATTCCTATAATCTTTATGACTCCTATTCTTAGGATGTCTTGATAGATTTCTAGGGTTACTATGAAGTTTAGTAGAAAGAGCATGAAAAGATTCATTGGGGTCAAGGATAGGTTTAGAGATGGGTTCATTTATTATGGGCATAGAAGGGGAGAAGATAGAATTTATTTCTAAGTGGCTTGGCTCTCCTTCTATGGCATCACTTGACATGCCATCCTTGAACTCTTCCCAATGCCTTTTAGAAGGGAAAGGAAGTAGATGATGCTTTTCCTAAGATGCTCTTCTGAGAAGATTTGATGTGTATTAATTTACGAGCATCTTAGCTAACCGGAAGTCTAAATCATCAAAGTGGGATTCAAAGGTTTAGGATCGATAGCTAAATCTTGGGAAATAAAATGATTGTGTTTTAGCTACCAAGACTTCCATATTTAGTTCGGGTGATGAGTTATCCCGAATCATATTAATTAGACATGGGCACAGCTCATAGCCAGGTGTTATGATAGGTTCTATAGATTTTAGTGGCTCAAAGCTTTTGCGCATGCCATAAAGATAAATAGGAATAGAATTAAAAACATCCATAAGGATGAACACAAAAATAATGAAGAGAATGGGATAAAATAGGATTGGAAACATCCATAAGGATGAACACAAAAATAATGAAGTGACTAGGATAAAATAAGAAAAGATAAAAGTATAATACAAGATTAAGCTAGACTAAGTCAAAATCAGCAAACCGTTTCGGCAACGGCGCCAAAAAATGCTTGTTGGTATTTTTAACTGCACTCCATTAAATAAGTTTTAAGTAGGATTATCCGCAAGCGCCACAGATATCATACCGGTGTCACATTTTACCCGGAGGTTTTAAATATCGTATCCCGAGGGAACAGTTGTGATGATGACAACGTCTATAAACTTAACCCTACAATTAGGCTAGATCATATCAAGAAAAAGGAAATAGCTAATGTACTCTAATTCTAACTTCGGTAAACTTTGTATAATATCGTCTTATCGGACAAGTAATCCCGAATAGGAGAAGAAACAGAGTAATCTCCTACTGAGCACCTATAAGCCTGTCAGTCCTATCAACGGGAAGTGGACTACAGAGGATTCAACGTAGCTATAAAGTCACCTACACGAGCTACCACTATCCGGCTGATCAGGGGACATTCACAAGTAAATCTAGCCTAGGCACCACGCCTACACTACGAAATACTACTTCAACCAAGTAATGACCAAGATCAAAGCCCTCAATATGAGATGTGAACCAAAGAACGAATAAGAACAAGTTGCCTACTTAAATCGGAATGGTAAATACAAAAGTACCTCAGAACGCAGCTCCGGGCGAGGGAGCTGAATCCAGAAGAATACGGCCACGAAGAAGCGCCGACATGCCGGAACTCCTCCAGAATCTCTACTCCTCTACTCAATCTCTCTAATCTCTAAACAAGACTAGATCTAGAAGAACTAGTCTCTCCTAATTGCTACATCTAGATGAACTAGAACTAGATCAACTAGAGGGACCCTAACCCTAATTATGTAGAGAATATGAAGCACCGGGGTGTAGAATGCCTCTAGGAGGGGCCTTGGGGCATC
The DNA here is from genome assembly GCA_015844335.1 of Chrysopogon serrulatus. Lineage (NCBI taxonomy): Eukaryota > Viridiplantae > Streptophyta > Magnoliopsida > Poales > Poaceae > Chrysopogon > Chrysopogon serrulatus. The sequence goes on from JADLZL010008110.1 coordinate 221,889, forward strand.
ATTATATAGGCCGAGGTGGAGTAGGGGGCAAGAAACCACCACGTCAGCGATCCGCGTCTCTATCTTGTGCGCACCGTCGGATCAAACCGACCTAGAATCGACGTAGGGATGCTTTGATTGGCTTCCAAGGAACCGTGGGAGGAAGACTACAGAAGGCGGCGGCCATCGGTGGAATTAGGGCGCCGACCGGCCCCAGGGTGGGGCCGACCGGCCCCACCTAGGCTCCGCTTCGAGCCCCGCTGCTTTGGGTGTCTTCTCGAACCTTCTTGATCCTGTTGGCGGTGTAGTTGCGTCGCGGTTAAGTTTCGTGGTAAATTTGCACTTAAATCCCTCTTTTTGTCTTTTCTGAAAAATTCCCTGGAAATTTCACAAATCACCAAAACTCGTGGAAATTGTCAGTTAAAACCCTAGACTAGTGTGTTTTCATGTTCTCCTTTGGGTTTAAAGTGCTAGTAAAAGTTGACGTTAACGACCGTCAACATTAGTAGGATAACTTACCAAATTTCCTTTTGGTAGAGGGCTCTCTATTTTGAGTCTGGAGAGCAGGACTCTTCTCCTTGTCTTTGGTTTTTGAGGAAGATGGAATATTCATGCTTGGAGAAGAAGGTGCGAATGTTGGCACCTTTGGTTTCCACTCCATCTTGGTCTTCCTTGATGGTGTGGTGGTGGGCTTTGGTACTGGTGCGGTGGGTGGCTTTAGAGCTTCCTTGAATTTCCACACCTTTTGATCTGTCTTTGGTGATGGTGTAGGTTTAGTTTTGTTTTTGATTGGGGTTGGCTTGACCTTTTTTTGTCCTTGCCTCCCCTTGTTGTTGGTTTTCTTCGGAAGGCCACCCATCGGAAGAGGGTTAATCTCTACTTCCTTGATGCCCTGAGGATTTGGCCCGTATCTGATTTTGATCATTTTGCACTGTTCTCATTTCGGTTGGTGCTCCTGCTAGCCTCTTGTTATGGGCTTTGACTTGTGTGTCTTCCTTTGCTAGCGATTACCCTTCTTTGGTTGCCTTTTGCTAGTTGAGGGGTTTGATGGGGGTTTGGAAACTCTTTTTGACTCCATGGGTTTCTATGTGTAGCCATTAAATGGGCATTTTACTCTCCATTCAGGGAACTGAAAGTGAATTTGTCCTGACCCCACATAGATAATGGTGTTGGTGGTGTTAAGGAATGGTCTTCCCAGGAGGAGTGGTACACCATTATCTTTCCCATGTTTAGGACAACAAAGTCAGTGGGTACATAATCATCCTGTATGCGCACCAGGATGTCCCTGACCATTCCTTTCCGCACCCGTGCATCGACCGGGTCCGCCATTTGCAGTTTGAAGTCTATGGGTTGTAAGGGCCTGTCGATCAGGTTGTCATATGTCACCTTTGACATGATGTTCACACTGGCCCCAAGATCACAGTATGCATGTCGGAAGACCATTGGGCCAATCGAGCACTCAATTGTTGGTTGGCCTGGGTCTTCTTTCTTGGTAATGAATGGAGGGTCCAGAAGATACCCATTATAGATGGAAGGCTTACCAGGCCTTGTGGTGACCATATTGATGGATTTGAGGGGTGTTTCGGGTTGTCCCGATTCCCCCTCATTATTTGGAGATAAAGCAACAGTTATCTGAGCTAATTGAGTTTCTAGCATCTTACTAAAGCTCAGTTGATTTTTAACAGCAGAGGATAGATTTTCTATTTTCGTATTTAAGTTTTCAAACATTTTATCATTATAAGATAACTTTTTATTCAAATTTTCATTTATTTTTGCTTGGCCTAGTACCAAGTCTTTCAAGGAAGGTTGATTCGAATTATAATTGGAATTGAAGTTCGAATTACCTCCTTATTGGTGGGGTTGAATATTCCATCCGCTGTTATTTTGTTGGCGATACCCGTTGCTGCTGTTGTTGATGTAGGTAGCTTCTTCACAAGTTTCGGGGCAGTCATTCCCGAGTGGCCAACATTGCCACAGACTTCACACATCATGTGTGAGTCTATAGCCTGGATGTAGCCCTTCTTCATGGCATCTTTTTCATGGGCTCTTTCATCCAATCTCTTGAGCAGTAGGTCCATTTTTGCAACAAGCATATCTGCCTCCTTGATAGTATGCATGCCTTTTTGTTTTTGTGACTGGGACCTTTCCTCCCCCATCCTTGATTGGACATGATTTTCTCAATCAGGGCTTTTGCTCCAGTGATAGTGAGGGAGAGGAATGCTCCTCCAGCTGCAGCGTCTAGATGGCCTTTCGACATGGGGATTAACCCCTCATAGAAGGTTTGTAGGATCATCCAATCTTCCATCCCGTGATGTGGGTAGGCTTGAATGTAGTCTTGCAGCCTGTCCCATGCTTTGGGGATGTTCTCCAGGCTGCTTTGCTGGAATGATGTGATCTCCCCTCTAAGGGCAGTTGTTTTGCCTAGAGGGAAGAACTTCGCAAGGAACACCGCTGAGCACTTGGCCTAGGTATCAACAGCTTCTGATCCTTGTAAAACCACTATTTTGCCTTTCCCGTGAGGGAGAAGGGAAACAGATGAAGGCGGATGGCCTCCGATGCAACGTCTTTTATGACGATGGTGTCGCACAGCTCCAGGAACTGTTGGAGATGAGCGTTGGCGTCCTCACTTGGCAAGCCATAGAATGTGCTTGCTTGCACCATAGTGATAAGACTGGTGTGAAGTTCGAAGTTCTTGTCACCAAGTTTGACAGTGGGCCTAGTGGGCACATTGGCAACATTGGGGACAGAGTACACGTGGAGTGACTTTCCGGCCATAGCGGTGATCTCGGGTGCGAATGTGACTGGTTCGATTGTCGGTGGAGTGCTTGAAGAAGAAACGGTACGGGACCGAGTCTTTTCAAGATAGCCTCTGGATTGCTGGTGAAGTTTTCCGGCAGATCGAACCCAGTCATACACTATCTATTTTCATACACAACAGGAGATGTTGGTATCTGTTAATGCCTACTGAATAATTCCACAAGCGCACGGATACGTTGTAGGACATCACCAGATAAGTATACCCAGTTTTAATATCAAACCTGAAGGAAGATGTGTGAGAGACTTCTAAACTACACTTAACCACCTGAGTAGCAAACAAGGTTGTAGAAGGTAGGAATATAGAGGGGACAACTAAGGCTTCTAGTTCAGGCTTAAGCAAATTATGATTAGGATGTTTTACTAGGGAATTGGATAGAGGAGCATAGGCAAAGCTGTAACTCAACTACCAACTATTCTCCTGCTAGGCCTACCGATGGGATAGTGGATTATATAAGATTCAACGGAGCTATAAAGTCACCTCCATGAGCTACCACCAAATCCAGACGATAGGGTACATCTATGAGTAACGAAGTCTAAGCACCACGCTTACACTACGAATACTACTCTAACCCAAGAGCTACAAGGATTAAAGTACTCAAAAGAGTTTCTAACTAGTAGAACAAGATAAACAATGTTACTTACTTGAACTCAGAAATCAATTCCAAAGTAGTCTCAGATACAAGCCGCAGAGGTAGCACTGATAGGCCGATAGTCCTCCAAAACTCTCTCGTTAACTCTATCTCTCTATCTCTGAAGAACTAGCTTCTAGAGGTTTAGAACTAGCTCTCTTAGAATGCTAACTCGAGAGGTCATCCATTCAAAGGACACCTCTGAGGATCCTAATTAGGGTTTCTTGCTAAAGCTCTTCTCTTCTCAATGGATCCTCCTGTGTTGCCATAGCATCCAATCTTGTATTCTATGGTACAGTTTAGCTAAAAAGTGTGTCATTTCCAGTGTTTACCCGCAAAACTATTGATTCACCAAAACTCATAGAATTCGTTAGTCAAAGTCCTACTTCTAGGTAGATGGATTGCTTTTATGTCACTTTGGAAGGTTAGTTGGCGGTTGGATTTGAACGTTAAGGACCATCAACAACACCCCCACACTTAGGCTTTTACTCATCCTCGAGAAAAGGTTGGATAACTTCAGACATAACTCCAAACAAAGATATCAACATAAGCTCATTCCTGGTGATTCCTGCACTGTGAGATTCAAAGTGTCTACCATACAACTTTGGGAAGTGGAAGAGTAGAATAGTCGAGCAAATTACCTTTATCTCACAGCCAAGTCCATTGGAAATTTTTTTGCAAGATTTTTGAAATTAAACATATAGCTTACTTGCTCCTCAATGCGGTACTCTCAAATCACTCATTATATGTGGTATTTGTGGATCTCACTTAGGCATGAATGAGTGACTGCCTTTCCTTGCAACCTACCTCTAATAGGCTTATTTGGAGTTCAAAGGTTTGGCAAGGAGTAGTATACTTACCTTACACATCACTGAGCCAGCGTGAGAGTCCCAAGGAGAGAAATGTCATACTCTTAGATCAAGGTGTGCATGTGTGTGGAATATATGGTGGCTATCCTACTTCTACTTATGCTCATACTTTGAAGGATATATCTCTCTTGCTTGAATTGGAGTGCTTGGAGACGATGGACTGTCTTAAGTTTTTCTTTTCTTTCTTTCATAGAGAGCTAGGCATCTAGGTGCCTCTTGTTCTTTTTAATATTTGGACCCTTGTCCATTTTCTTTTTGAACTCTCTTTTTCTTTTTGCATAGCCCATGTCATCCTGCATGAGAATTTTTTGCAAGACAGAGATTTTTTATAATGTTAGAGCATAGATGAACGAAATCGTACCAAAAATCTTTTTGGGTGCGTACTCTCAGTGTAAGAGCAGCACATTTTCTATATGGATGGAAAAGTTGCGCCTACCCCTAGTGTAGGGATAGTGCATATATAGAGTGTAAGTGGATCTTGATCTTAAGAGCATGATAAATCTCTACAACATGGGTGTCAAAAGCTGACAGAGCTCAGTGCAAGACAAATAACTTATGTAGAAAGTTCAGGATCATGTATGGCCCTGTAGGCATTTAAAGACCACAGAGGAGTAGCTTAGCTATTGTTTTTATGTTTTTGAAATAAACGCTCCAATAACTAGGCATAGAAATTCAGGTTCTCATGTTCTACTATCTCATACTTGTCAACAACTTAAGAGGCATGAGGTCCCTATAAAAAGTTCCCAACAACAGTAAGTGCTACAGGAGATGAATTATGTGATTCTTGCCTTAAGTCATGACTAAGTTATCATCCTTGAGGTGTAATCGTGTTTCATTAAAGGGTATTAAATTAAGCTCAGTTATCAATAAATGAGAGTGCTTTGGAGTGCGTACCTAGCTCCTGTTGAATGATGTTTCTTCTGAGTTCCTATGGGTTGTCTCACCCACACTTGTTTCCTATTTCCTTTTATGCACAACAAGGTGGAGACAAAAACAAACATATATCCAGAGGGAGATGATGACTCTAAAGACTCAACTCTTTATTATCATGAGGCACATTTATTACACAAAGAATGAATCAAATTAACTAAGCAAACTATCTTTAACCAAACTAACTAATCAAGCAACTAACTAATATTTTATTACACGTGTGCCTATTCATCTCGATCTCTAGCTCTTCTTCACTAACTCCTTGATTCTATCCTTGAGCGCTTTGTTCTCAGTACGTAGCTGCTCTTGGTTAACCTCTAGGTTACCTACGTGCTGCACACTAGTCCCTAGGACCTTGAGTGCATGAGATAGGGCCTAGGCCTGGAGATCTGTTCTAGTCTCTAAAGTGGCCAAGGACAGGCGGGGTTGTCTCGGGACTAGTGCAGTCCTTGTCTTCTTCATCGGGGGCTCTGGATTGGCTCTTGGCGGTGGTTTGAACTTCACATTGTTGGGGTCCACCAGCACACCATCCAGAGTCACACGCTCCTTCTCAGTGGTGTATTTAGCACCGGTCACCATCCCAAACTTGGTGGTGACCCCTAGCAGCCTCTCACCCTCTCTAGGAGGTAATAATTTAGTGCCTTGGGGGAGAGCAATGCTAGGTTGGGGGTCGTGGCTTATCTTCTAGAAGCGATCGACGAGCTGGTGGCGCTATTGTAGGCCTCCTGATGGCCTAAGCGTAGAAGGCCTCCTCCATTGGAGCTCCTTGAGGTCGAGCTCGGACGACCTCCTTTGATGGCACCGGGACGATTGCCTTCGGGGGCACCACTGCCAGCTACTTTGGCGGGATGATCGCCAGTGGGAGGACTTCCTCCGGCTCTTTGACTATGTAGGGAAGGTTTGGGCTCGCCATTTGGTGGAAAAGTGGAGAGGTGCAGAGCTTCCTTGCTATGGGCTAAGAGAGGAGAGATCTTGGGATGAGAGGAGAATGACCCCAGGGGCTGTTTATATAGTCTTGGTGACTTGAGGTAGGGGGCATTCCATCCTAATCTATCTCAAGCATCTACCGTGAACAGGCGGTGGCGTATTCGGATCAAAGCAGAATATCTGAAACCCTAACGAAACAAGCTTCGCACCAAGAGGCGGTGGACCATGAGGCGGCGCTGGGGTAGACCGGCCGGTCTGGGTTGGGATCGGCTGGTCCCACCCTGGCCCGGTTTTCGGTGCCCTTCCGTGGGGTGCATTCTTGTCCCGTTATCTCTCCAAATTTTCTCCTATCGTGGCCCAATTCACGATGGAGTTTTATATTTTAATAAATTAGAGAAAAGCCAAAAAATAAATTTCATCTAATTCCTTGGGTGGTCTAGAAGGTTCTAGAAAAATTTTAAGGTGTTGGCCATTTACCTTGAATAACGTACGTTCATTGTTTTGAAGTGTCACTGCTTCATGTGATGATGAACTTGCCACCGTGAATGGTCCTTCCCACTTGCTTCGTAGTTTTCCGTGTCCGAATAATCTTACCTGAGTTGAATAATATCACTTTATCTCCGGGGCTGAAGCTCTTCTTGATTCACTTATCATGCCACCTTTTGGTCCTCTCTTTATAGATCTTTGCGTTATGATACGCTTTTTCTCGCCATTCATCTAACTCTAAGAGTTGCATCTTTCTTCTTGTCCCGGCGGCTTTGAAATCCATGTTCCATCTCTTAATTGCCCAATGAGCTTTCTTGACAGTGGATATCGTCAACATTCATTAGAACTTTAGACACGAAAGAAAACATGAAAACACACTAGTCTAGGGTTTTAACTAACAATTTCCACGAGTTTTGCATATTCTGTATTTTCTAGGGATTATTTCAGAAAAGCTGAAAAGAGGGATTCAAGTGCAAAATAAACATGAAACTTATCCACCATGGGAAACATCATGGAAAGACTCGGGAAGACTCCGGAAGACACCGAAAGGAGAAGGGGGGCCAGAGGCCGCCAAGTGGGGCCGGCCGGTCCCACCATGGCGTCGGGCAACGCCCCCCATTAGGGTTTCCTCCCTCCCTCCAGAAGGTTCCTCCACCGCCTCCCACGATGCATCCTAGCCCTTGGTTACGTTGGTTTGATCCTGCGGCGCACCGGCATCCCATCAGACTATAAATACATGGGTAGACCCCCTAGAGAGAGCCAATTCATTATTCATCAAGGCCTCAAGCCATCAAGCATCAAGAAGCCTTCTAGTTTATCAAGAGCCTTCTAGTTCATAGTTCTAGTTAGCTAGATTAGAAGTAGAGGAGATCTAGTTCTTCATCAGAATCTAGAGCCCCCGGCGTCTGTCTAGAGCACAAGAGTTCGGTATAGATCTAGTTCTTACTTTCTTATTGTATTCATTATGCAGATTAGGGAGACTTTACTCTTAATAGTTCATATGTTCTTAATTGCAATAGTCATTGTCTACTTTGATTATATGTCTAGTCTAGTTACTTTGATCTTATTGAATTCATGTAATTGCTCGTATAGCATTTATCCAAATGTACACTGGGTAGATGATAGACGATATGTAGACGTGGTGTCTAGATGTCTTGTTTATCTGTGAGTGCACCCTGACATGCCAGGTCGTGTGGTAATCTGTGTAGGTGACAGCTAGTTCCTCTGTAGTCCACCCTCCGTATGTAGGACAGCAGGGCACGGTTGTGAAGTGGGATAATGTCTCTACACACATCCTTCCTAGTTGATGCCCCTTTGCATGTGATAATGATTTAGGGTTGACTTAGCGATGATTACTAGATGTAGTTGCACTATTCATTGATGTAGTTAAAGAATTACCTTAGATTTAACTCCCTAGTTTATCCAATGGCTAACTATGATTATGACTAGTAGATGCTCTGATGATTATCCATAATTATGATACTTGATGATTATGCTATCACCCATATCTATCCTTATTTATCTTGTGACCTCTGCCTATTATAAGTAGAGTAGACAACATTGGTAATATCACTTATTCATTCTATATAATTCCTTATCAATATAATCAGTTTATTACATAGCTTTCCCAGTGGTATAAATATAAATTGACAACCTGGATGAACTCCCTAGGTAAAATGCTACAACGGTATAATTATCTGTCCACTTGTAGAACCTATTTAGTTTATATTCATATTATATTTATATCTTTTTATATCTGCCTAGTCACATTAAACATGTAAATCTATAATTATTTCCTAGCAATATAATTAGGGATGACAACCTACTTCATGTCTAGGAATGTTAGTAATAAAGGGGTGGCTAGTTTGCTAATGACAAGTTAATTATATACCGAGCATTTCTGGCGTTGTTGCTAGGGGTAGGACTTATCTCTACTTTTTAGTAATGATGGTAGTAAATATCAACAAGCTTTGAACTCAAGCTCCACTTGCAAATGACAGGTCTTGCCATAGACAAGGCGATAAGGTGACATGCCAAGAGGCGTCTTGTATGTGGTTCGGTATGCCCATAATGCATCGGGTAGCTTTTCCTTCCAAACAGTTCCCATCTCATTAACTGTCTTTTATAGAATGTTCTTGATTTGCTTATTGGAAGTCTTTGCTTGGCCACTTGTTTGAGGATGGTAAGGAGTAGCTACGTAATGTTGGATCTCTTGCTTCATCAAGTACTTGCGAAAGTCTTTGTCAGTGAAGTGAGTTCCTCCATCACTGATCACCATCCTTGGAACACCGAATCTTGGAAATATTGTCTCCTGAAACATCTTCTTAGAATTCTTGGAATTTACAACTTTGCATGGCATGGCTTCTACCCATTTTGAGACATAGTCAACTGCCACTAGAATGTACTCATAGTTGCCTGATTTTGGAAATGGTCCCATGTAGTCAATTCCCTAGATATCAAAGAGCTTGATTTGAAGATTGTTGGTGAGTGGCATGGCATCTCTTGAGTTGATATTACCGTGCCTCTGACATGCTCCACATCTTCAGATGAAGTTCTTAGTGTCTTCATACATGGTTGGCCACAAGAATCCACTTTGCCAAATCTTTGCATGGGTTTGGAACGCTCTATAATGACCTCCATATGATGATGAGTGACATCTTTCAATAATTCATAGCCCTTCCTCAGTAGGTACACACCTCCAAAGTAGTCCATCAGAACATACTTGGAAGAGATAAGGATCATCCCATATATGTAGACGACTTTCATAGATAAGCTTTCTCCTGTCTGCCCCTGGCGGTACATATCCTGCAACCATAAAATTGATAATATTCGTTTACTAGGGATCTGACCTAGAGATGGCGTAGAGCGTGTCGTCTCGAAGGGAGTCATTGATTAATAGTTCCTGTATATTCTTAAACTGCATTCTAGACAAGTGATCGGCAACAGGGTTTTCTACTCCTCTTTTATCTTTTATTTCTAAGTCAAATTCTTGGAGTAGAAAAATCCATCCTATGAGTCGGGGTTTAGCATCTTTCTTAGTGAGCAGGTATTTAAGAGCAGCATGATCAGTATAAATGATTACCTTTGCTCTACTAAGTAAGATCTAAACTTGTCTATAGCAAAAAAACAGCCAGAAGCTCTTTCTTAGTAGTTGCATAATTAAGTTGAGGTCCTGTCAAAGTTTTGCTGGCATATGCAATTGCGTGATGTTTCTTGTCTTTAGTTTGTCCCAAAACCGCCCCCACAGCATAATCACTTGCATCACACATCAATTCAAAAGGCAACAACCAATCAGGGGGTTGGATGATTGGTGCAGAGATGAGCACTTTCTTAAGAGTTTCAAAGGCTTTTAAACAAGCATCATCAAATTCAAAGGGAGCATCCTTAGCTAGCAGGTTTGTTAGAAGTCTAGCAATGTATGAAAAGTTATGTATGAACCATCGATAAAAACCTACATGTCCTAGCTAGTTGTTCAATCACTTCAATTTTAGCTCTGTCTACCTCTGTCCCTCTTTCGGACACTAAATGTCCAAGCACTATTCCTTCTCTAACCATGAAATGACGTTTTTCCCAATTAAGGACTAAGTGCTTTTCCTCACATCTTTGCAAAACCTTATCTAAGTTTTCAAGGCATTTATCAAAAGTTTTTCCATATACGAAAAAGTCATCCATGAAAACTTTCATTATCACTTCAATCATATCAAAAAATATAGATATCATGCATCTTTGAAATGAAGCTGGAGCATTACATAGTCCAAAAGACATTCTACGGTAGGCATAAGTTCCGTATGGACATGTAAAGGTGGTTTTGCTTTGGTCATCTGGATGGATTGGTATTTGATGATATCCCGAATACCCATCAAGAAAATAGAAGAAAGAATGATTTGCCAACCTTTCCAACATTTCATCAATAAAGGGAAGTGGAAAATGATCTTTCTTTGTTGCCTTGTTAAGCTTTCGGTAATCTGTACACATCCACCATCCAGTGATAGTTCTTTATAGGATTAATTCATTCTTATCATTCCTAACAACTATCATGCCTCCCTTTTTAGGCACAACTTGCACAGGGCTTACCCACTCACTGTATGGCATAGGCTATATGATCTTGGTATGTAACAGTTTTAAAACCTCTTTCTTAAGAATATCTCTCATTGCATTATTCAACCTACGTTGTGGTTCTCTAGAAGGTGTTATCTCGAGATCTGTAGGGATGCGATGGGTACAAAGAATAGGACTGATTCCTTTAAGATCTTGGAGTGAATAGCCAAAAGCAGATCTATGCTTTTCTAGGACTTTAATCAATCGAAAGGTTTCCTCTTTAGAGAGTTTATCACTTATTATCATAGGGGATTCTTGATCATTATTTAGGAAAGCATATTTAAGACCAGAAGGCAGGGGTTTGAGTTCTATGGGAGGCTTAGGTGGTTCCTCAGACTCATCTAGAGGGTCGGGTTCTAGCGTACTATCTCCTTCCTCTTCTAGTGGTTCAGAATCATCTTTGAAATCTGGCTCGAAAGACGATTCAAAGGTTGTCCCTAAGACTTCTTCCATAGGATCAGGCTTAGGAAGTGACTCAGTCTCATTATTGAGAGCACAAGTTATGGATATATGCAATTTAAAGTTCTTCCCGAGGCTAATGTTTAGATTCCCTTTTTGTCCTTCTTGTAAAAGTCTCTCTATAGGCTATCCAATCAATGCGTCAAACTCTATGACATAGAAGCTCAAATGAACTCTTATCCCTTTGACATGAATAGGTAAGACATAGAGAATTCCCAAACTTGGAAGAATATAGCCTAAAGGACTTTTCAAAAACTTTATTGTTGGGGTTAAGGGCATGTCTTTTAAAAGATATTTGAGCATATGTTGTAGATATGATGTTAACTCCCACAACAGGGTTGTATAATACTTTGAAAGAACCCTTGAGAATTTGGCAAGGTATGGTAGTTGATGTAAAATCAACTTGGATAGGAAAGCTCTGATTCTTCCAACCAATCATTGCTTATAATCGACACAAGCTCTTTAGCACTTTGCTTAACGAAAGCCTCATCAGAAGGATCTAGGACTTTGTCACTAAGTGACGACTTCTTTGACTTCTATGGTCTTATAATAGTGTAATATTTCGAGGTGTTTCCATAATCGGTGAATATATCATCCTCGATCTTAAGCATGAAGTCTGGAAGTGAATTTCTTCCTCCTCCTATGGTTCGAGCTCGCTGATAGTTGTAGGTTGGGATGTGGTAGGTGTTGATTCCTGATCAACTATCAGATCTTCTTCCTCTACTAGCTTCTTCAAGGGTGCTTCATTTTCGTGGATCTTGGTAAGGACATTTCTCACAACATCAGGAGTGATATGCAAGAATGATCCTCCAGAAGAAAGGTTGAGGAATTTAGAAGTTTTTCTATTCAGACCCTTATAGAAATATTGAAGTAGAATGGGTCTGGTAAAGATAGACTAGGTCCAGAATGAGTAAGATAGTTAAAGCGTTCCTAGGCTTCGATGAAAGTCTCCTTCTTATCTTGTCTAAGGGATAGAACTTCTAAGCGAAGCTCTACTACCTTAGAAATAGGATAGAATTGAAGGCAGAATTCAGCACATAATGTTCTCCAGTCACCTTTAACACTCTCAATGTGGAGATCATACCAATGTCTAGCTTCTCCAGTCAGAGAGAAAGGAAAAGGCTTCCATCAGATAGTCTCATCGCACATATCCTTAATGCGCAAACACGCACATGTTTGTTCAAATTCATTGAGGTGAGAATAAGGGCTAGCATTGTCTTCTCCTAAGAAAGATTGGTTTCTGACCATGTCTATTAAACATGGGCGTAGCTTATAGTCAGAGGCTAAGATAGGCTTCTAGGATGGCTCTGGCTCTAAGCCTAGGCTCATGAAGTTATGTTATAGATAGGCGTGGAATCAAGTTGATCCATTGAACGATAGAAAAGGTAAAGAGAAATGGAAAAGGTAAAGAGTGATACACAAAGAAAAGATAAGATTATAATACAGGTTAAGATAAGTTCAGAGTGATCTCAGCGACGTCTTCCCCGGCAACGACGCCAAAAATGCTTGTTGGTATCTATTAATGCCTACTGAATAATTCCGCAAGCGCGCGGATACGTTGTAGCACTTCACCGGATAACATCAATATTTATTAGAACTTTAGACATGAAAGGATACATGATTACACACTAGTCTAGGGTTTTAACTGATAATTTCCATGAGTTTTAGTGATTTCGTATTTTCTAGGGATTATTCCAGAAAAGCATAAAAGAGGGGATTATAGTGCATAATTACCACGAAACTTATCCGCAACCGAAAATATCGTGATCAGGCTCAGGAAGGGTCTAGAAGACACCCGAAGCAGCGGGACCCATAGAGGAGAGCAGGTAGGGCCGACCGGCCCCACCCTGGGGCCGGTCGGCGCCCTAATTTGCCCGATGGCCGCCGCCTTCTGGAGTCTTCCTCCCACGCTTCCTTGGAACCCAATCAAAGTATTCCTACGTTGATTTTAGGTCGGTTTGATCTGACGGTGCACATGAGATGAAGACGCGGATCGCTGACGTGGCGGTTTCTTGCCCCCTACTCCACCTCGGCCTATATAATGACGCCCCAAGGCCCCTCCAAGAAGCATTCTACACCCCGGTGCTTCATATTCTCTACACAAATTAGGGTTTGTAGTGTCCCTCTAGTTCATCTAGTTCTAGATCTTCTAGTTCTAGTTCTAGTTCATCTAGTTGTAATTAGAAGAGGGAGAGAGAAGAGGAGAGAGAGCTGAGGAGGAGCCGGATCTGTCGGATCTTCCTCGACATTGTACTTTTGCAGCATCTAGTTCGTCATTCAGCAATCTCCAGGTGCCTCAATTATTATTCTGAGTTCTTTATTTACTTAATTTTAGTACTTCAAGTTCATTTATTGGTTTCTCGCTTGCATCAAGTGCTCTAGTCTTTGCAACTCTAGAGTAGTAATTAATAGGTTAGGCTTGGTGCTTAGTCTATATATTACCTAGAATTACACCCAGTTCTACATATAGTTGTGGTAGCCCCAGGTGGTGACAGCCCTGACGGCCGACGTATTCCACCACGTTTGGATTGGTGTTTGTAGGACCGTAGTCGGAGCTTCCTAGCCCCCCTCTCATCTGTCTGTGGCTAGTATTCTGATGTCCCGAAATAAGTAGACTTTGAAGTCAATTCGATTTATAGATCAATTAGAGAAATCTTAGAAACATCCTCTCTACCCACTAAAAAAATACTTTTACCTTTACCCTTGGACGATCTTGAATCTTAATTAGTACACTTCACGTTCCTCGTGGAAAATCGATACCCTGGAATACTCCCGGGTGAAAGCTACATCGGTATCCGTGCGCTTGCGGATTTCTCTGTTTGCGTTTAAAAATACCAACAAGCTTTCTGGCGCCGTTGCCGGGGAACGGTAGCTGTGCTAGTTTCGAACCAAGTTCGTTCGTATATCCTTTTTTCTTTTTCACCCTTGTCTTCATCTTTACCTCCACATGGATTCCATACCCATATACCAATTTTTCGCTCCAAAGGGTGAATTGTTAGAGCCTCCACCATCATCACATCCTATACTTACGGATGGCTTTCAAATTCGCCCTGCTTTCATAGCTATGGTTCGGGAGCAAACCTTCTCCGGAAAAGAAGACAAAAATCCATACATTCACCTTCGAGAGTTTGAGCAATTGTGTTCTTGCTTGAATATTTCTGGCATGAATCATGAGACCTTAAAATGGAAGTTATTTCCGTTCTCTCTTTTCGAGAGGGCGAAACAATGGTATGCTCATACCGTTAGGAGTGTAGAGGGAGATTGGAAGGAACTTCGAGATAAATTTTATCTTGCTTTCTTTCCTATTTCTTAGATTATCCCTCTTTGTCTTAAAGTTCTCACTTTCCAACAAAAAGAGAAGGAAACCTTAGGAGCAGCTTGGGCAAGATTTTCAAATTTAATTGCATCTGGCCCAGATTTGTCTATTTCTGAACATGTCCTATTACAACACTTTCATTATGGCCTTAGCAAAGAAGCTGCCCTATTTCTTGATACATCTTCGGGAGGATCATTTTCACATAAAACCGTTAGTGAGGGGAAAGCAATCCTTGACAAAATTCTTGAAAACACCCCATACACGGGCATCTATGATGAATTCCTTGAAGAAGAAGTTGAGACAAGCCTTGAGCCAAAAGAGGAAACACCAGCAACCGAATTAGAAACTCCACTTGATTCATCACATGAATTGGTTATTGAAAAACCTCCTGAAAAGGGAATGCAAACCCAACTAAAGGATGATGATTTATCTCCTTTAGAGTTTCCCTTTGAATTCGAGGAAGATATCTTTGAAGATTATGGAAATACCTCAATTTTGCCTGTCCAACCAAGACCTCTGGCACACACTAAACCCTCTAATCCACACAAAGGCTCTATTATCACGGAACAAATTAAAAGCCTCTCGTCAATCATGAGTTATGAATGGTTTACAGAAGCGGAGTTATCTCCTGAGGTAGCTCGAATCACCGCTCCCCCAACCATTCTTTTATGCCGAATTAGGGGGTACGCTATGAAAATACACTATAGTCCATCTGTTGGGATAAACCTCATTTCAAGGACATTAGCTGATAGTCTTTATCCCAACACATCCTTAACCCCATCATAAAAGCTGTTACAAACCCCTTTAGGAACTATTCTTGAGAGCAATGGGGTATTAAGGGTTGTTCCAATCAGAATTGATAAATCTGAGATATGTCTAGATTTTCACATTTATGACACCTCAGAGATATCTCTCCTGATTGGCAGACCGATCATGAGGCTTCTACAAGAGAAACCTTTACAAGGTCATTTGGACTTTAAGGTTGGAAATTCCACTGTAAATATTCCTCTTGCCCGTTCTATCAACACAATAGTGGAACCCAAGCCTGAACAAGACTCTATTGAAGAGGTTTTAATGGCATCTCTAGAAGACATGGCCCAACCAATCCTTGACGATGAACACTTTGTTCAAGAAGAGGAAGAGTTGGCAGAGCCCATTGAGCTAGATAAAAGTGAGCAACCACCTACTCCTTCAATAGAGCTAAAACCTCTACCTCCTGGCCTAAAATATGTCTTTCTCAATAATAATCGAGAAACCCCAGTGATCATCAGTAATAAGCTTTCTCAAGAAGAAACCTATAAACTTGTCACTGTCTTAGAAAGACACAAACCGGCTATTGGCTACTCACTCGAAGACCTCATAGGCATTAGCCCCGCTCTCTACACTCATCGCATCCCTATTGATCCTGATTGCACACCTTCAAGGGAGCCACAGAGGAGGCTTAACCATGCCATGCGAGAAGTTGTTAAAAAGGAGGTCCTTAAGCTTTTACATGCTGGGATTATTTATCCTGTTCCTCATAGTGAGTGGGTTAGCCCAGTACAAGTTGTACCAAAGAAAGGAGGAATGATGGTCGTTAGAAATGAGAAGAATGAACTTATCCCTCAACGAACTGTCACCGGGTGGCGTATGTGCATTGACTACCAAAAACTTAACAAGGCTACAAAGAAAGACCACTTCCCGTTACCCTTCATTGATGAAATGTTGGAACGGCTTGCGAATCACTCTTTCTTTTGTTTTCTTGATGGGTATTCCGGATATCATCAAATCCCGATCCACCCTGATGACCAAAGTAAGAATACTTTCACATGCCCCTATGGAACTTACGCATACCGATGAATGTCATTCAGATTGTGCAACGCTCCAGCTTCTTTCCAACGGTGCATGATGTCTATCTTCTCCGATATGATCGAGAAAATCATGGAGGTATTCATGGATGATTTCACCGTCTATGGAAAAACCTTTGATGATTGTTTAGAGAATTTGGACAAGTCTTACAACGGTGTGAAGAAAAGCACTTAATCCTTAATTGGGAGAAATGCCATTTTATGGTCCGAGAAGGAATAGTGCTAGGACACAAGGTGTCCGAACGTGGAATAGAGGTGGATAGAGCAAAGATTGAAGTTATTGAACAACTTCCACCTCCCACAAATGTGAAAGGCATCCGCAGTTTCTTGGGACATGCAGGGTTCTATAGGCGATTCATCAAAGACTTTTCTCAAATCGCTAGACCCCTGACTAGTCTCCTTGCTAAAGATGCACCTTTCATCTTTAATGATGAGTGCCATGCAGCTTTTCAAATTCTTAAAAAGGCACTTATCTCAGCTCCAATTATCCAACCACATGATTGGAAGCTTCCTTTTGAGATTATGTGCGATGCTAGCGATTTTGCGGTTGGAACCGTTTTAGGCCAAACCAAAGATAAAAAGCATTATGCCATTCCTATGCTAGTAAAACCTTGTCTGGACCTCAGCTCAACTATGGTACCACTGAAAAAGAATTGTTGGCTATTATCTTTGCTATAGACAAGTTTAGATCTTATTTAGTGGGGGTAAAGGTAATTGTTTATACGGATCATGCTGCTCTTAAGTACCTCCTCACTAAGAAAGATGCTAAACCTCGGTTAATTCGATGGATTCTTCTACTCCAAGAGTTTGACATAGAAATACGAGATAAAAAAGGAGTAGAAAATTTAGTAGCCGACCACTTGTCTAGGCTTCAATACAAGGAACCACATGAGTTACCCATCAATGATCACCTAAGGGATGAAACCCTGCTCGCGATATCAAACTCCGACCCATGGTATGCAAATATCGTGAACTTTATGGTAGCAGGCTATGTCCCACCTGGTGTGGACAAAAGAAAATTGATCCATGATAGTCGTCTTCACCTATGGGATGATCCCTATCTATATCGAGTTTGCTCTGATGGATTGCTAAGAAGATGTGTCCCTATGGCTGAGGCTATCCAGATGTCATGCCTCGCCATATGGAGGGCATTATGGGGCATTTCGGACACATGCCAAGATTTGGCAAAGTAGTTTTTTCTGGCCAATGATGTATCAAGATACAAAGGAGTTTGTCAGGAGATGCCACAGGTGCCAAAAACATGGGAACATCAACTCACGAGATGCAATGCCACTCACAAACAATATCCATGTTGAACTCTTTGATGTTTGGGGGATTGATTTCATGGGGCCATTCCCTAAATCTAAAAATTGTGAGTACATCTTAGTGGCCGTAGACTATGTATCCAAATGGGTAGAAGCCCTACCATGTCGAAATGCTGACTCCAATCATGCTAAGAGAATGTTCCACGAAGTCATATTTCCTCGCTTTGGTACACCCTGGATGGTTATAAGTGATGGAGGATCACACTTCATAGATAAAGTTTTCCGGAAGTACCTAGCAGATCATGGAGTTCGTCATAACATTGCAACACCCTACCATCCTCAAACTAGTGGTCAAGCAGAAACGTCTAACAAGCAAATTAAAAATATTTTGCAAAAGACCGTAGATGAAATGGGCAAGGGATGGAAGGACAAACTCCCTGATGCACTTTGGGCATACCGAACTGCATACAAGACACCTATTGGCATGTCACCTTATCAGCTTGTATATGGAAAAACTTGTCATTTGCCTGTTGAGTTAGAATTTAGGGCCCATTGGGCAATTAAGAAGTGGAACATGG
The DNA here is from genome assembly GCA_015844335.1 of Chrysopogon serrulatus. Classification (NCBI taxonomy): domain Eukaryota; kingdom Viridiplantae; phylum Streptophyta; class Magnoliopsida; order Poales; family Poaceae; genus Chrysopogon; species Chrysopogon serrulatus. The sequence continues at coordinate 240,089 of JADLZL010008110.1, forward strand.
ATCTCCACCTAGCTAGTAAGAATCATCAAATGCAACTATCTGACCTAGAAGAATGGAGAGAAAAGGCTTATCACAACTCTAAGATCTACAAAGAAAGAACAAAAAGATGGCACGACAAGAGAATCAAGCATAAAGAGTTTAATCCTAGAGGCAAGGTTCTACTTTTCAACTCAAGAGTTAAGCTCTTTGGACATGGCAAACTACGAAGCAAGTGGGATGGACCTTACAAGGTCATCGACACTTCAACTCATGGGGCTATAACCATTCAAGATGATATAGGTAACACATTTAAGGTAAATGGCCAACGCTTGAAAGTTTATCTTGAGCCACAAATCAACATGGTAGAAGAACTTGACGTGATCGAGTTCTTAGAAATCATTCACTAGAATTCTTACCTCATAATAAAAATTGGTGAAATGCTCAGATTAGAATTTAGACTCTCTGGTGTCCCACACCAGAAGAGTCCCTATTATTTTCACCATTTTCTCTCTATGAATGAAAAGCCAGGTATAGTTTTGAAGAAGTGTGGGGGAGGTGCCAACCCCCATTGTGAACAAATATGCTGAAGTACATCATGAACTGATGGAGGGGTCTGCATACAACTACTAAAACTCGGTTTGATCTTTCTTGATTCACTCATATACTTACTAAGTTTTACACTTGTTATGCACTTGCATTACCCTATAAAATAAAAAGAACCAAGATCCACACTTAGAATTAAAATTTGAAAAGTGACATGTTTACAACATTTTTGAGATAAAAGCTTACATGAAGATTGTTCCATATACATACACTTATGCTAGTGGGAAAATATTTTGATAGGACAATCATATTGACTAAGTTGTTGTGGAGTGTGATATAGTTCTAGCTTAGAAATCCTACCTGTTCTATTCAAGGCACTTGGAAATTTCATTTTGATAAAATATTATAAAACCATAGTGTCACATACTCCTTAGTGGTGATAAATTCCTACCAGAGCCATTGTCGCACCCGGTTTTCCGAAGAATACCAAGCGCTAACTATATGTGTGCCCAGGATGTCCACACAACACATATAGTAACAAAAATGGAGATTATCAAAGACAATGCTTTATTATATATCGAAACATATTTAAAACAAAGCTTACATCTATTACAGAGCATAGCGGAAACTTGTCTTAATCTTCTGTCTTTGGGTCTCCATACTCCACAGGGAAGGTTGACTGGGAGAGCACTCGCCTAGCAGTCTTGGAACAGCTCAGGGAAACACCTCACTTGAAACGCCATCTGGTACCCATCCGGGATTTTGTTGATTGTAAAGCAAGCGTCAGCGCACCATGCTCAGCAAGCATAACATGAGGGGATGCAAGGCTCAAAAGGCTAGACACGGTTCAACTGCGGTAAGCACTTTTAGTTGATCATAATTTACTTATAGGACCTAAGTTACTAGGTTATGCTTAGCACCCAAGTGAATATATATAATTATCATCATCAAGGATTAATCATCATCATCATCCATAACCTCCACTGAACCATCTATCTTGAAAAGGATCCAGGCCGCTCGTGACCGTGAGCTCGGCTGATATATCAGTTTTACACTCTGCAGAGGTTGTACACTTTCACCATGAGTTGTGTTACCCATATGCCCGAGGTGATCAGCCTCTTGACTCACTTCCAAGGTAAGTCGGTAGGGTTCACTACGAGGCCTTTCCAAAGACACCCTAACAAGTTAGTAGCCGCGAGGTTTCAGCAGCTAAGCGAATGGAGCCCCCCTTCAAGACTAGTGCACAAATGACCGCAGACCCAAAGAACACATCTTGACGGGCAAGAAGCCATTTCTGCAACCTAGGCCCCCCTCTTGCGCCTTTCGGTAACCACTAACAAGCTAGAGAAATCTAGTTACTTAGCCAAGACCAGAGCCATATAGTCCTCATGGTTGTACGGATGTCCTGGGTGGCCGCTTTAAGATTGAGTCCTTATGGAGGGCTGACTAGAGCACCCAACAGGCCCAATGCTCTAGCCCCCTTCTGTCCATGTTGCTCAAAAGCAACACTTTAACCATCAATTCCATAAGTCATCATTAATCAGAATTAACATTATAAGGTTTGGTGATTGCAAGCTAAGCAAAGCTATCCATATGCATCAACACAGGGTAACAAGGAACATGGTACAAAAGTACTAGGTAAAGTCCTTAGGGGTTTATCATATATATTAGACACATGCATATGAAAGTGATTAAATGGTTATTAGGTAGCAAAGAACTCATGTTACACTTGCCTTCCAAAAGTAGGACAAACTTTCCATCCTTTCCTTCCGGATCATCCTTGCACAGCTCCACCTCTAACGATAGCATCAACCAGCACAAGCATCTTAAACAAACCTAGAAACAATACACCAAGCATTATAAAAGAAACACATAAAGGTTTGAAACACATAGGACTTGTAACTACGATCGCTTGAGCGCAAAATAACCAAAACAAAAGCCACGATTAAAGGATATGGAAGTTGAAAGGTATAGACGAAAACGATTGATTTTAGGTGAGCAAGGTGAAGTTGGATCGGAAGAAACATACACATCAGAACAACAAGGGTTGGACATGTGTATAGGTTACTTGAGAACATGTCATTATCAACCAATGCACTATGGTGGGTTCAAGATCAAAGGAAATCAACATTATGCTGAAGAGTGCACCGGCTGAGCATACTCGACGGTGGATAGCGGCGGGTAGCGATGGCTGTGAACATGATAAGTCAGAGACACATTGCACTAATTAGCTTGGATTGGAACTTGTTAGATGATCATGTGCAACTAGGAGATACACGATCATATAAGAGGACTCAGAGTGGGGAACGCGGCGGATCACTGAGGCATCTCGGACTTGCACATCGGTGGGCAGCGGTAGTTATGTTGAGTTGTTGCATGGTTATCGAAGGACTAAAAGGTGATCCATTTTGTGGGGTTGCTAAGTACTGTATGTACTATGTTGTGGCAACTGGACATGGTGTTTCGGCCATTGGATAGTTGGGGAACGAGATTGCAAGATTGTATGGCGTGGTTGTTGGCATTGCAAGAGCAGCGACATGATGATATTTATATATTTGGTGATGTGGTTTATATAGACAAGACAACTTTAAGATATGTGTGTAAGTATATGATAAACTCTATGGTTGAAGGGCTTGATCACTGGAGTAGCGAATCATCGAGAACGCGCATGCCAACCGGCATCAATGCGGCTGCGGGGCAGCAGAGACAGCGAGCACAAAACTGGATAATATCTCTTTCGTCTTTGATGATATGACCATGGAACCTTTCAGAGGTGTGTGCAAGTATATAAATGATAGTCCAGCCAAAGTATAGATGTTGGGGTTCAATGGATCAACGGGAACGCCATTGCCAAAAACAAGGTGGGTGCTGTTTGGACAGCAAGGGTCGCGGAAGCTTCGGCTTCAATATCTCGGCCATCGGGGATTGCATAGCCGAACCAATTTGTGGGATCATGTGCAGGGATGTCATGAGCATGTGGGTTCAAGGGATAGTTGATTTGGGCTGTGGATTAGCGGGGAACGCCAACACAACTCAGATTTGCAATCTGCCAAGACAGCAGGAGCAGCAGGCACGGAGATGATGATATCTCTAGTTTATCAACTCCTATGGCGAAACCATTTTATAGAGGTGTGTTCAAGGATGTAATCTACAACTTCACAAAAGGGATTGATGATTGGAGGAACAAAACAGCGAGGAACGCTGATTCCATCAATGACAGCAAATCTGCCCACAAGGACAGCAGCACATACAACGGGTAAACTCCATCGGGGATCAACCATACATCATCTATGGTATTTGATATGCAGCGAGGGATACAAGAACAACATGAGAAAGATTATGGAGTGTTCTCACAATGGGGATAGGTGTGGTGGAGCGAGGAGAGGCATCAACGGTGGCCGGTGACGACGATCTAGTGCATCGGGGCATCCTTCTCGCGTTGCGGTTGATCGGGGCAGCCATGGGGGAGGATGAGGAGGAGCAGGGGCGTCCCTCCTCTGTTCTTGACGTGGGGAATGAGGGGAGAGGCGTGAGGGGGCTGTTGGGGTGGTATATATGAAGGAGAGGTGAGGGGAGACCAAGGGTTGGAAGCCAAAGGGTATTGCTTTGATATTTTGATGCCTTGCTTGATATTTTTGTGGGAGATTGAGAGGCTCCAAGGGGCTGACGTGGGAGAGGGTAGAGGAAGAGTTAGAGTGCTGGTTGGGCTTGGTGTTGATCCACTAAAGAGAGGAGGATGTTTGGGCTTTGATCCGAGGCAAGAGTTAAGGCATGGTTTGGACCGGGTTCGGCCCGAATCGAGGATAGAGTTATAGAGTAGGTTACTTGGAGTATTTTTGGGTTGTGGGCTTTGCTTGAGAGGGGATAAGGTAGATGACAAAGAGTCCATGAGGGTATTGCCAAAGGTGAGGAAAGAAGAGCAAGTCCAAATTGAGATCAACTTGAGTGCCTGATATTCGAGTGATTTGACTTGAACGAGGTGATGGTTGAATGGTGTGAGCAAGAAGAGATATATAGATTGGTCACCTAGTATAGACTTTAGGCTTTAGAGAAGACTCAATCAAAAAGATTAGGAGCTCAAATGTAAGGAAGAAAAGATAAAAGAAAGGGGGAGCAAGGGTATGACTAGTTAGGGTTTTAGAGAGCATGAGTTTGGATGTTTGGCAAGATGAATGGTTGATGCTCCATCAGGATTTTAAAACAAGGATCAAGGATCAAGGTGTATGGATTCGAAGGATTTCATCATGGGTTTGAGGTTATGGAAACATGGTCAAAGATCAAGATAGATTTTCTTTGATTCAAACCCTTGGCGCATTTGAAAAACTTTAAATTCATTTTTCATACATAAACACTATGCAATGGCATGAAGTGCAACAAACATGTTATATTAAGTGGTAAAAGTTTTAGAAAATGTTTTGTTTCACTCACTAAATTGATAACAAACTTAACTAAAGCTTGGAAACTTTTAGGAAAATATTAAATCCTAGATTTTATTTAGTGTTTTCTATGCACATCCCCAAAATGAAAATTTTGCGGTGTGACAGACCATATATATAAGATAGAAGCTTTCTACATACGCTGCTTGTTGTTGTGTTGAGTTTGGTCAAACTTTGTGATCCTTGTGAGAGATTTATCATATTCCCAAGATTAAGATTCACTTGCACCCACATATATATGCACTACTCCTACACTAGGAGTAGGCGCAAAACATGCCTTCCATTTAGATCCATCCAAAAAAAAGAGTTTCTTTCCTACACTGGGGGTGAACACCAAAAATATCCCTGATAGGTTTTCCATCCACCAGATAAATGCTCCAAGTTCTTATTGCTATCTCTCAAAAGTTTTGTTGCCAAAAAGAGAGTCATGAGCTATGCAAAAGTTATTATAAAAAAAAAGAGAAAAAATAGAGGGAGTTAAAAATGGACAAGTGTCCTAAATATGAAAACAATGGGTACTTAGATATCCGCCTCCCTAAAAGAAAAAGAAAAAAGAGATAAATAAGATAGCTCAAGTTCTCTGGCCAAGTCTTCAAGTTCAAAAGAGAGATATATCTATGGGGAGCATGGTTGAATTAGGATCATCATACATCCACTAAATATTCACACACATGCACATCTTGATCTAAGAGTATGACATTTCGCTCCTCGGATTCGGGTTTTGACTTTACAATATATGCAACACAAGTATGCCACCACATATATACCTCCCTAAGCTCCACATAAGCTATTAGTTGTAGGAAGAGAAGACATAATGAGATATACCATTGAGCGATTGAGAGTACCATTTGAGGAGTGTATGTGATCTATGCCTTTCTTTTGTGAAAACTTTAAAAACTCCAAGTTGCTGAGATGTGAATTTGGGAAGATGACTTCGCTTCCTGAGCTGTTCCACTTTTCAACCACCCAAGGATATATGTTAGCCAAATGCCAAAAATCCCACCTGTGTAAGTGATGTTTTGGAATAGTTTTTATGTCAGTTATATGTCTCAAGATGTTTTGATCATGATTACTTTTATCTTTAACCTTTACTCGAGGATGAGCAAAGAGCAAGTGTGGGGGAACTTGTTGACGGTGGATAACATCAATATTTATTAGAACTTTAGACATGAAAGGATACATGATTACACACTAGTCTAGGGTTTTAACTGATAATTTCCACGAGTTTTGGTGATTTCGTATTTTCCAGGGATTATTCCAGAAAAGCATAAAAGAGGGGATTATAGTGCATAATTACCACGAAACTTATTCGTGACTGAAAATATCGTGATCAGGCTCAGGAAGGGTCTAGAAGACACCCGAAGCAGCGGGACCCGCAGAGGAGAGCAGGTAGGGCCGGCCGGCCCCACCCTGGGGCCGGTCGGCGCCCTAATTTGCTCGATGGCCGCCGCCTTCTGGAGTCTTCCTCCCACACTTCCTTGGAACCCAATCAAAGTATTCCTACGTTGATTTTAGGTCGGTTTGATCCGACGGTGCACATGAGATGAAGACGCGGATCACTGACGTGGCGGTTCCTTGCCCCCTACTCCACCTCGGCCTATATAATGACGCCACAAGGCCCCTCCAAGAGGCATTCTACACCCCGGTGCTTCATATTCTCTACACAAATTAGGGTTTGTAGTGTCCCTCTAGTTCATCTAGTTCTAGATCTTCTAGTTCTAGTTCTAGTTCATCTAGTTGTAATTAGAAGAGGGAGAGAGAAGAGGAGAGAGAGCTGGGGAGGAGCCGGATCTGTCGGATCTTCCTTGACATTGTACTTTTGCAGCATCTAGTTCGTCATTCAGCAATCTCCAGGTGCCTCAATTATTATTCTGAGTTCTTTATTTACTTAATTTTAGTACTTCAAGTTCATTTATTAGTTTCTCGCTTGCATCAAGTGCTCTAGTCTTTGCAACGCTAGAGTAGTAATTAATAGGTTAGGCGTGGTGCTTAGTCTATATACTACCTAGAATTACACCCAGTTCTACGTATAGTTGTGGTAGCCCCAGGTGGTGGCCTGACGGCCGACGTATTCCACCACGTTTGGATTGGTGTTTGTAGGACCGTAGTCGGAGCTTCCTAGCCCCCCTCTCATCTGTCTGTGGCTAGTGTTCTGATGTCCCGAAATAAGTAGACTTTGAAGTCAATTCGATTTATAGATCAATTAGAGAAATCTTAGAAACATCCTCTCTACCCACTAAAAAAATACTTTTACCTTTACCCTTGGACGATCTTGAATCTTAATTAGTACACTTCGCGTTCCTCGTGGAAAATCGATACCCTGGAATACTCCCAGGTGAAAGCTACATCGGTATCCGTGCGCTTGCGGATTTCTCTGTTTGCATTTAAAAATACCAACATGCGCCCGCACCAGGGGTAGGCCCCCTCGGCCCCAGCTTCAGCCCATGGCCCTCTTGCTGCTCCTGGATCTCTCTCCCGTGTGTTGTTGGCCTAGTTGACATCTTGGACTTTGGACTTTGCTTATTTTGTTGAAATACGCCTTGCCGAAAGGCGCATTCTTGTGGCCTTGGCCTCTATTTCTTGTATGTTTCCTGTAAATCAATAATTCTCTAATACAAGTGGAAATAGGTCAATAGTAAAGGTATATGTGAATATATCTATGATAATTCTCCCTTTTCGGATAATAGTTGGCAGTTAAAGTATGTCGGTAATCACCGCTAGCAACGCCTGCAGAAATAGTGAAACACCAAAACTCTTGGAATTCTATCAGTGTAAACCCTATGTCTACTTTGGTGATCACAATTGCATCCTTTTCATGGCTAGTTGACGGTTGGATTCGTACAATAATGACTGTCAACACTGACTTTGGCGGACAGCTGAGATTAAAACCCTAAGGCGGTGGAGCACGTGGGCCAAAGCTAGGCCTGTTTGGCCTCTATAGTAGACCGGCCAGTCTAGGCCAGATCGGCCGGTCTGGCTCTGGGGCCTCTCGCGGTCCGCTTCGGCGTGGTGTCTTCTCGCACCTTCTGGAGTCTTCTAGTGTAGCCCCCGCTATGGAATTGATATCTTTTCATCTGAAACTCTGAAAAAGACAAATGATATGTCCATTTCGATCGTCTCAACGAGCTCTTCACAATGGTGTATTTCAATTCATCATTTGAGATGCTTGTAATCTGTCATATTGGTCATTTTTGATAGCTTTTCTATTATGTACCTATAGAAACATGGATTCACCAAAACTCATGAAATTCCGTCAGTGTAAACCCTAAGTCTACATTAGTGATCACAAATGTGCCTCTTTCGAGAGTTAGTGGATAGGTAAATTTGGTCCTTAATAGCTATCAACAGCACCCTCAACCAAGAAACCCTCAAAACCTCTGTCGAGGCCTTGCTCACTATTGTGAATAAAGAATGGACCGAGGAAGTGGAGTTAGCATCCAACTTTTTTCATGGACGAGTAAAAGTCTAAGTGTGGGGGAGCTTGTTGACAGTAGATAATGTCTATTTTTAACTGACAATCTTTCTTGCAAATTACAACAATATCATAGAATAGGAGGTTATTACTGGCAATTCCATAAGTTTTGGTGAATTATTTATTTTCAAGGGAGTTATCCATGAAGTGCATAATCTAGGATTAAAGTACACAAAAGCCATGAAACATAACCGTGACGGAAAATATTGGCATTAGGGCTAGGAAGGTTCTAGAAAACACTAGAAGAAGGCGGAGCTCGAGCCTCTTCTAGGTGGGGCTAGCTGACCCCACCTGCCAGGCCGACCGGCCCCCAACGTGGGCTCCACCTGTCAGCTTCTACACACCTCTCCACCGCATTTGAAGATGCATCTTGGCCCTACATTAAGTCAATTTGATCCAATGGTTGATGTTCAACCCACCAGGCCATAAATATGGGACTGTACCCCTTGGAGGAAAGCCAGATCAAGGAGAGCTAAAGAGCTAGAAACCCTAATTCATATCTAGTAGATCTAGGCTAGCAATCAAGAGAGCCTAGTTCAATCTAGAACTAGTTCTCATTTAGAGATTAGAGAGATAGAGTTGGAGGGTACAGTTCTAGAGGAGTTCTGGCTGTTGGCGCTTGTTCGTCGCTGTATTCTTCAAGATTAAGCTCCATCGCCTGGAGTTTGCATCTTAAGATCATTTGGTAGTCAAATTTTGATTAACGTAAGTGTTTTGTTCATATTATTCTTCTAGTTTGCAACTGTTATTGAGTACTTTGATCTTGATAGCTTCTTGATTAAAGTAGTATTCGTAGCGTAGGCGCGGGGCTTGGGCTATGTTTACTTGTGAATGTCTCTTGATTTTCTGGATAGTGGTAGCTCGTGGAAGGTGACTTATAGCTTTGTTGAATCCTCTATAGTACACTTCCAATTAATAGGTTTGGCAAGCAAAAGGTGCTTGGTAGGAGAGAACTCTAATTTCTACTCCTATCTCATTAAATTATCGCTCGTTATCATATGATATAAAACAACCTCTTACAAAGATAAGAACTACATAATCCTTATTGTTCTCCTTGTTCTCGCTATTTTCTAGCTTGATTGTGCATTGGGTTAAGTTTATAGACTTAGTCATCATCACATACTGTTCCTTTGGGTTCAATATTTAAAACCGGATTAATCTTGGTGAAGTGCTACAACGGTATTGTATCTGAGTGCTCGCGGATAATCTTATTTCTTGTGTGTATTTAATTAATGGAAACCAACAGTCATTTGTCCATTGTAAACTATCTATCCAAGCTCCATGCTTACATAGAAAGTTTATAAAATATGTCACAAGCTCTAGTCTTGATCCTTCCTAATTTCAACAAGATTTTTTGAGTTGGAATGTGATGGAAGTGAAGTAGGCAGGGAGCTATCCTATCTCAAGAGAGAAAATGAAAGGAACGGTTGCCTACAAGCAGTTAGCTAACAAGAAAAGAAGTCATATTTCATTTGATGTTGATCAAGTAATGGTATATCTTCGAAAGGAGCGATTGCATACCAGAGTTCATGGGAAGTTAAGGCAAAGTAAAAATAGTCTTTTCTCTATTTTGAAGAAGCTAAATGACAATGTTTATGGTATTGATCTACCAAGAGAGATGAATATGTCCAACACTTTTAATGTGGCTGATCTATCACTTTTATCATCCACATCTTTATCAAGATATTATGAGGTCAAGTTTCAATCAAGTAGACGAGAATGATGTGGGACATCATATTGATGGAACATGTACGTTCAAGTGTATTCAACCATATGAGTTCAAACTGGATTTTGTTACTACGAGTTAGTAGAGAAATCTGATTTTACTACTAGGATCAAGAATTAAAATTGAGTTTTACCCCTATATATTGTTGGCATTTCTAACATCATTACTAAAAAGTAGAGATAAGACCTACCCCCTAGTAACAACGCCAGAAGTGCTCGGTATTAAATTCACTTGTCATTAGCAACTAGCCACTCATTTATTACTAACATTCCGAGGCATGAATTAAGTTGTCATCCTCAATTATATTGCTAGGAAATAACTATAGATTTACATGTATTACTATGACTAGGCAGATATAAAAGATATGAATATAATGTGAATATAAACTAAATGGGTTCTGCAAGCGGACAGATAATTATATCGTTGTAGCATTTTACCTAGGGAATTCTTCTAGGTTGTCGATTTATATTTATACCATTGGGAAAGCTTTGTAATAAACTCTAATCTATTATATTGATAAGGAACTATATAAAATGAATAAGTGATATTACCAATGTCATCTACTCTACTCATAATAGGCAGAGGTCACAAGATAAATATAGATAAATAAGGGTGATAGCATAATCAAGTATCATAATTATAGATAATCATTAGAGCATCGACTAGCCATAATCATAGTTAGACATTGGATAAACTAGGGAGTTAATTCTAAGGTAATTCTATAACTACATCAATGAATAACTCTAATTAGTGCAATTACATCTAGTAATCATCGCTAAGTCAACCCTAGATCATTATCACATGTGAGGGGCATCAACTAGGAAGGATGTGCGCAGAGACATTATCCCACTTCACGACCGTGCCTTGCTGTCCTACATAGGCGGGTGGACTACAGAGGAACCAACGTAGCTGTCACCTTCATGGACTACCACACATCTTGGCATATCAAGGTGCACTCGCAGATAAACAAGACATCTAGACACCACGTCTACATATCGTCTATCATCTACCCAGTGTACATTTGGATAAACGCTACACGAGCAATTACATGAATTCAATAAGATCAAACTAACTAAACTAGACATATAATCAAAGTAGACAATGTCTATTGCAATTAAGAACATATGAACTATTAAGAGTAATGTCTCCCTAATCTAAATATGAATACAATAAGAAAGTAAGAACTAGAACTATATCAAACTCCTGCGCTCTAGACAGACGCTGGGGGCTCTAGATCCCGATGAAGAACTAGATCTCCTCTACTTCTAATCTAGCTAACTAGAACTATGAACTAGAAGGCTCTTGATGAACTAGAAGGCTTCTTGATGCTTGATGTCTTGAGGCCTTGATGAATAATGAATTGGCTCTGTCAAGGGGGGTCTACCCATGTATTTATAGTCCGGTGGGATGCATGTGCGCCGTAGGATCAAATCGACTCAACCAAGGGCAGAGATGCATCAGGAGAGGTGGCAGAGGAAGCTTCCAGAAGGGGGTCGCAAACCCTAGGGCAGGGCGCCACCCGGCCCCATGGTGGGGCTAGCCGGCCCCACCTGGCGGCGGCCTGGCCCCCTATTGCTTCGGGTGTCTTCCAGAGTGTTCCTGAGTCTTCCCGTGATATTTCCCATGACGGATAAGTTTCGTGGTTTAATTGCACTTGAATCCCTCTTTTCAGCTTTTCTAGAATAATCCCTATAAAATACAGAATATGCAAAACTCATGGAAATTGTCAGATAAAACCCTAGACTAGTGTGTTTTCATGTTTCCTTTCGTGTCTAAAGTTCTAGTGAATGTTGACGTTATCCACCGTCAACAACTCTCCTAAGCTTACCTTTTGCTAGTCCCTTGGCAAACAAGCTAAGCCTAAATATTATTATATTTGGATCAGGAGTTGCTACAGTGTTATTATTCTTTCCAAGTACACATGCTTTCAAACAAAATTTTCCTTCAAATCAAACAGTGTATGTTCTAACCTTCAAACTTACCCATTTTACCTGTAATTATGGGCTTCACAGCTTTTGCATAAGTCTTGAGCAATTGAAAGACAGAACAACCAAATTAAGCACTATGTCTCAAATTCTTCGTAGTACTAATATTCTAGAGTTTTTCATAGGTTTTCAGAATAAAACTTAGAGCTTAATTGTATGACACCCTTAAGTCCCTCAATGTATATGGTATTTATGGTTCTCTCTTGAGGCATTAATGATGTTATGCCTCCTATAGCTAAGGGTATATATATGGTAGAGCTTATTGGAGCGGCAAAGAACAAGGATAGGCATACTTGCAATACATGTATTGTAAAGTCAACTAATGGATCCACAGAGAATTGAGGCATACAATCAAACCAAGATGTGCATGTGTATGGAATATGATGGATAGGTGAATATGTGTTATTTGTGGCTAATTTCTACTTGTAGGGTTGCTCTTTGAATAATAACTCTCTTTTGAGTACTCTCGAAAAGACATGGGCTATCTTTATTCTTTTGAATCGGGAGGTGGACTTCTTGTACCCATTGATTGTTGGGACCTTTATCCATCTTATGCCCTCTTCTTCTTTCTTCTTCTTTCTTTCTTTCTTTTCTTTTTTTTTTTTTAAATCTTTTGCATAGCCACATGCATTCCTTAGAGACAATGGAAATACAAAGATACAGTTAAGGACTTAGAGCATTAATGATAGAGGTTAACCTAAGGGGTAATTGTATATTTTTGTATGTTCTCTCCCAGTGTAGGAGAAAAAATTTTTTGATGATGAACATGTATGGAAATGGTGGAATATTGCGATTACTCCCAGGGTAGGGATAATGCATATGTGGACTGGAGTGTACAAGTGTTCTTGGTTTTAAAAGCATGACAAGACTCTCATAAGGTATACAACATAGGTTGACTGAACTCAATGCAAAGCATGTAGCTTAAATGTGAAGAGTTTTCCTATCCTCTAATATGTTTAATTTTGGCTTTGGTAGGAATTCACATTTGTCATACAAGAGCTCATCATGTAGGTGTTGAATTTTCAAAAATAAACCTCAAGAACTTAGCAATGCTAGGAACAAGATAAATAGCAGCTCAACCTTCATGAATCATATCAATCAACTACCTAAACTCAGCGCAAGCTTATGCCTCCACAATTAAGGTTCAGAGTAAATTATCTAATTAAAACAACAATGTTTAAAACTAGGAAGATTTAAGTTTGGCAACTAGGTACTTGGCAAGCATTATAATAGAGCAATTATTCATCATCTCCAAGATAAATTTTAATGTTCATCATGTTGTTTGAATAGCTCTAGCCTATACTCTAAATAGTTTATAACTAAATGTTAGTTTGGTTTAACTAATTATATATCTTTTTATTGTTTTGCATTAAAGACCTGATAAAAGACTCTATGACTTCGTGGAGAAATTTAAATATGAGTGCTGTATTTTTGTTATTTTTATTTTATGCCACCACAGCGAATATTCCTTTAGAAAATACCATAAGGTATCCACATGCGGCTTTGTGATGCAATGAATAAGGCAGTAAATATTTTTGTTGTTTTCATATTTTAGCGTGTGAACAAAATTACGCTACTAAATAAATTGCTAATGCATTTAATGAGATAACTACCATTCTAACCTTATGGCTAGGGTACAGAATTTAAAGTCTACCGACAGGACTTAGATAGAGGAGAACACTTAGTGGGTTCATCGTCTGAGGTAACCTCAATCAACTCCCCGTTTCGTGATGGTGCCGCATGTGCTTCTTCCTTCCATCTTGCTTCTGTTTCTTTTGCTTCTTTCTTTTCTAGCTCCAGCTCTTCAGCTTTGTTCTCTTTCTCCCATGCTTCTAATCATGCTAGGATCTCCTCTTTTTCTTCCTTGGCGATCTAGTCCATCCTTTCAGCTTCCTCTTCCCACTCACTCCAGCGGGGCGCTTGCTTGTTCTCTTCTTGCTCCTTGTAGCAGTCTTCATACTTCCTGATCTGCTCATGGTGAATAAGTGTTCTAAATTGACAGCATACCTTCCCGGTAGGTAAGTTGAAGTGGATCTGCCCGGACCCGATGTAGATGTTTGCGTTGGCTGTGTAGAGGAAAGGTCTTCCTAGGAGGATAGGGGATGCATCGTTTCCCTGCATATCAAGAACTAGAAAATCTGCACGTATATATTGACCTTGAATTCTTACCATGACATCCTTGACCACTCCTTTGGGAAACCTTAGTGATTGATCCGCCATCTGCAACTGAATACATGTTGGGTATAAAGGTAAACAAATAATTCATCATATACCTGTTTTGACATTACGTTACAGCCTAGCCAGTGTCGCAGACGGTGTTGGAGAAGGTAGTGTCCTTGATTGTGCATTCAATGATTGGGACACCTGGATCACCTCTTTATTGGAAATGGTTTGGGTAGCATATGGTCATTTTCTGTGTTGAGAGGAGTGATTAGTTGAGTAGTCTCAGGTGCATGCTTGAGCTGTCTCCATCTTCTGTTGTTTCTATTGTTCTTTTTCTTCAGCATTGATACTTGCTCTTCTTGTTGATGGAATTGCTTCGGGGCTACAGGAGCTTTCAGGACGGGGTTCTTGAATGTGAATCTTTCTTTCTTGTCCTTGATGGATAGGACGATCTTGGCGTACTTCGCATAGATGATGGCTTTTGTTGTGCACAAGAATGGTCTGCCCAAAATGATGGGTGCCTTCTCATCTACTCATGTCTCCATGACCACGAAGTTAACTGGGACATATGATTGCCCCACTCTGATCACAACTTCTTCTAGTACTCCCTCAGGGTAGCAAGTGGACTGATCTGCAAGCTACAAACGCATATTTGTGTATAACAAGGGATCATTCAATATTTTCTCATAAATTACCTTGGGCATGATGTTGACACTAGCGCCAAAATTGCAGATAGCCTTTGGAAAGCTATGGCATCCTATGGCGATAGGAATGACAGGTCTTCCAGGGTCTCCCATCTTCTCAGGTAGAGAGTGGTCAATCCACTGTACATCTGTAGGCTCAATATGATATTGGGTTGCATTGTGAATATCAACAGGGTTAGCGGTTTCTAAATCTTCCGGTTGGCCTAGAATCTTACCTTTCTCCAATGGAGGAACAGCAGCAGCTAACTGAGCTAATTGTGATTCTAACATTTTATTGAAACTATGCTAATTCTTTATAGCAGAAGCAAAAGTATTCATTCTAGCATTTATGTTTTCTAATGTTTTATCATTTGATGTCAGCTTTCTAGTTATTTGATCAAGCAGTTTAGATTGACTAGCAACTAATTCCCTTAAAGGCGGAAGGTTAAAATTATTAAAATTATTACCTTGGTTGTTACCTTGGTAATTACCTTGTCGAGGTTGTTGGTTCCACCCTTGATTTTGTTGAGGACGATAGTAGGTGTTGTTGTTGATGAAGTTCACATCCTCTTGCAGAGTAGGGCAGCTGATAGCAGAGTGCCCGTAGTCTCCACATTCTTCACATGTCATATGAGAATCATTGATGTGCATGACTTCCTTCTTCTCTATATCGAGCTTCTTCATGATGAGGTCTAGCTTGGCAGTGACCATGTCAGCTTCCTTGAGATGATGGATTCCTCCTTTCTTGCAAGGCTGAGTACGTTCTTCACTACAGGTTGAATTTGAGGCCATCTTCTCAACAAGTGCTTTAGCATCTGAGAGCTTAAGTGACAGGAAAGCTCCCCCAGCTGCAGCATCAATAGACTCACGGGTGCTAGCGACAAGCCTGTGGTAGAAAATCTGCATTAATAGCCACTCCTCTATCCCTTGATGAGGACAGTCTTCTATGTAGTTCTAGAATCGTTCTCATGCTTCAGTGAATGATTCATCATGTTGTTGTTGGAAACTTGCAATCTTCACACGCAGAGCATTGGTCTTGGCTGTAGGAAAGAATTTCGCTAGGAAAGCGGTTGAGCATAGGTCCCATGTAATATTCTTGTCTTTATTGATGTAGAACCACTGCTTGGCTTTCCCCAATAATGAGAACGGGAAAAGACAAAGTAAAATAGCATCTCCTGATACTCCTCTGATCGTGAAGGTGCTGCAGATCTCTAGAAAGTGTTGTAAGTGTGCACTTGCATCTTCATGAGCTTTTCCATAGAATTGGCTGGCTTGAACCATGATGATGAGAGTAGGCTTGAGCTCGAATCCATTCTCCCCAGTGTTGACTGCTAGTCCAGTCTGAATGTTTGCTGTTATTGGGGCAGAGAACTCTCGCAGTATCTTCTCAGCCATGTCTTCAAACACAGGAGCTAGGTTTTCATCTAACTGCTCTTCTGCTTGTTCTTCTACTTGTTCTTCAAATTCTTCTTCCAAAGTGTTGGAGCTAGCTCCTCCAAATTTGTCCCTTGCTTCTACAAACTTCTTCTTTCTAAGGAGTTTCTCTGGATCGTCACTGAAGTTCTTTGGAAGAGAAAAACCATTCATTCATCACCCTGCATAAGATAAGCAAATAATAACAGTGAAGGGTGTACCTGATTGAATTAGAGATCGATTGGTAATATGAATTTATCCATGTTGTATATATGTTATCAATATTTCCTAAGTTTATTGTGCCTTCCCCGGCAACGGTGCCAAAAATGCTTGTTGGCATTTCTAACATCATTACTAAAAAGTAAAGATAAGACCTACCCCTAGTAACAATGCCAGAAGTGCTCAGTATTAAATTAACTTGTCATTAGCAACTAGCCACTCATTTATTACTAACATTCCTAGGCATGAATTAAGTTGTCATCCTCAATTGTGTTGCTAGGAAATAACTATAGATTTACATGTATTACTATGACTAGGCAGATATATAAAAGATATGAATATAATGTGAATATAAACTAAATGGGTTCTCGCAAGTGGACAGATAATTATACCATTGTAGCATTTTACCTAGGGAGTTCTTCCAGATTGTCAATTTATATTTATACCACTGGGAAAGCTTTGTAATAAACTCTAATCTATTATATTGATAAGGAACTATATACAATGAATAAGTGATATTACCAATGTCATCTACTCTACTCATAATAGACAGAGGTCACAAGATAAATATAGATAAATAAGGGTGATAGCATAATCAAGTATCATAATTATAGATAATCATCAGAGCATCGACTAGCCATAATCATAGTTAGCCATTGGATAAACTAGGGAGTTAATTCTAAGGTAATTCTATAACTACATCAATGAATAACTCTAATTAGTGCAATTACATCTACTAATCATCGCTAAGTCAACACTAGATCATTATCACATATAAGGGGGCATCAACTAGGAAGGATGTGCGTAGAGATATTATCCCACTTCGTGACCGTGCCCTGCAGTCCTACATACGGAGGGTGGACTATAGAGGAACTAACGTAGCTGTCACCTACGCGGACTACGACACGTCCTGGCATGTTAGGGTGCACTCGCAGATAAAAAAGACATCTAGACACCACATCTACATATCGTCTATCATCTACCCAGTGTACATTTGGATAAATGCTACAGGAGCAATTACACGATTCAATAACCTCGAAATAACTAAACTAGACATATAATCAAAGTAGACAATGACTGTTGATATCTGTTAACGCCCACTAAATGATCCGCAAGCGCACGGATACCGTTGTAGCTTTATCCCAGAAGTATTCCAGTTTTGTTCCACTGAGAAATGTGTGAGATCAACTACGGTCTAACTTAACTAGGGGTAGCAATAAGGTGAAGATAGATACTAGATTAGGGTAGAACTAGGGTAGAACTAGGGTGACAATTAATGAGGTTGAGCGTAGCAATCAAGGTTGATGATAATAGGAGAGTAGAGAGGATAACTATGGTTTTCTCCTTCTAACTTGGGTAAGCCTATGTCTTCTATTGCTAACTGGGGACATTACATAAGGAGGGACACCGACATAGGATGTAGATCTCCTTAGCAACCGTATCCTACTTGGCCTACAAACGGGATAGTGGGATAAATAAGATTCAACAGAGCTATAAGTCACCTCCGTGAGCTACCACCAAATTCGGAATGTAGGGTTGCATCACCATGCTTACACCTATGATAGTACTCTAATCCCTCTAGAACAGGAATAAAGCACTCAAAGAGAGTCATGATCCAGATAAATAATAAAGGTATAGAACTTACTCGTATTAGAAGTTGATCACCAGAGACATCCCAGGAGCAAGCTCAAGTAGAGCTTGATCCCACCAAGGTACAAGCCGTAGAGAGGGCACCGACAGGTCGGCACCTCCTCTAAAGACTAGATCCCAGAGAGGACTAATCTTCTCTTGATAGCTGGCCCCAGAGAGGTTATCCATTCAAGGGACACCTCTCAATTAGGGTTTGAGAGAATTGCAAATGAATGTGTGTTGCATGTTCATATCTGTGAAAGAAAAACAGAAGTTCATTAGCTCATATACTACTTACATACTCACATGTACTCACTAATTCACATCCTTAGTGCACATGAAGCACCACTTATATACTCACATACTAGTAGTAAGGATCCATCTTTAAGTACCAAATAAAACTAAATCTTGTTCTGTAAAGTAACAAACTTCTATAAGGGAGAATTTTTGAGTTTTGAAATAACAAGGTCAGATTTAAGGTTGACAACCAAGATTGCACAAGAGCTAGGATTCATAGGCATGGTGGACTTGTGCACTAACCTGCTCGTTGTAGCCTAGAGTTGAGGCACTTGTGCTCGGTGCTCCTTCACATCGTTGAAAATTTTCCACCATAGCCAAGGGTTTCACTGGCCCTACTCCACCCACAGACCAATGCACAAGAATTATCAGTACTGCAAACCTGAGCATTAAACAATGTTTGTGCAAAACTTAGGTCACAAGTGTTTGCTTCTCTGTGGCCTCCTTTGTGCAAGACATGCAAAGCGAAGCAATCTGGATGTTCAAAGTAAATAGTCCTTCACTAAAGATCAGTATATATCCAGAGAACTCTAAACAAGCACATGGATGGATAGCACTAAACATATTCAGAGAGAAAAATTAATAAGCAGTTTAGCACACATATGAATGCATAAAACATAAATTCGACAAACGCATGTCGGGCACGCCTGTATTGTTGGATTACTGCTCCAATATCCAAAGATGCAAAGTGAGACCATGTCTAGTCATGTGAGGAAACAAAATTAGAGCTCCCAGCAAGAAATTAAATTTAAATATAAGGCAATTGGTAACTAGCTGCAGCGGCAACAAGTAACTAAAAGAAGGCCTGATTAATGATCAAATGGTCATAGGTCACATACCTGATCATAATGATTTCTCATTCAGATATAGATACAATACAAGTGCAAAAAGAAATAGAATACGTATTCAGTGGATAGCTTAGGAATAATGGCGATTTTTTTGAAGATTGTGAAGCTAAATATTTTTTTGGGAATGGCTTTGGGTTCAAATGGAGCACTGAACCCTTATTGGGCGAAGGAGTGCCATGCTCGTCCAGATTGCATTCTTGCATCATTTCTCAGTCCGATGCCTTACAAGGGTTATTGTATCCACTAAGTCCATTTAACTATTTTGGTTGAGATGTTCTCCCACAAAATCCATTTTTTCCAGGATGCATAGTCCCTAATTTTACTATGACTATGTATGGAAGCTAGTTTTCGAAAACAAAGCAAGGAAGCAAAATAAAAAAGAGCAGCAGGATAATAATCGAGGCAAGCGGTGTTTTATACTGTAGAACTCTAGTTGCAATACATTGGTGGTATAATAGGCCCATGGAAGTGTCTGGGCGTCAGTATGAGCACAGGATAATAGAACTTTAAAATTAGTGGGTATTGAAATGGTGGCTTAGCGCAAACAAGGTAAAATATTGAGGTAGGTGTAAGTGATGATAAATAGTAGTCTGGGTAAATCGAGTTGAAATGGTAGAATCGTTAAAGTAAGGAAAGTGTGCATTGTATCGAAGTCATGGTAAAATTGCCAATGCATGGAAAATTTGAGTAGTATCGAAAGCTTGCTTAAAGTGCAAGCCGTAAGCGGTGCATCCATGGCCATGGGAGGTAAACTGTAGAAGTGTAGGCATAGCACTTAAAAAATGCAGAGTTTGAACTACAAATGGTAGCATGTAAATTTTGGACTTGACAAAGTCATGGTAAATTTAAGTTCAGCCAAGTTATGGCAACCGTAGTAAATTTAGTATGGACAAACCAAACCATAGCAAATATTTAATGTGACCAAGTCTTGGTAAAATTGCAGACAGTAAAATGTAAATATCCAAACCATAGTAAAAATAGGGAGTTAGGTTAAATTCGTAACTCGACTAAAATTTTAAAGTTGGCTAAGTCATGGTAAAGTTAAGTTTGACATGTGTAGGTCATGGTAAAATTAATTTTGGCCAAGTTATGGTAAATATACGAGTCTAAATCATAGTAGAATAGTGCACTCATAAAAGTTGACTAAGTCATGGCAAAGTTAAGTGGGACAGTTGTAAGTCATGGTAAATTTAAGTGTGGCCAAGTTATGGTAAAATTGTATATGCAAAAATGTAGAAAAGGTTATAGTAGGACCAACCCATGGTAAAATCCAAAATATATGAATCTAAATCATAGTAAGATATTTAATGGTAAAATCCAAATGAATCTAAATCATAGTAAAGTAGTAAATTTAGTAAGGCCAAACCGTAGCAAATATTTAGTGTGACCAAGAAATGGTAAAAATGCAAAGTCTGAGGAATACACTAAGATTGACCAAGTGATGGTAAGTTAGATTGAGCAAGTCATGGTAATTTTGTAAGTTAGCCAAGTCATAGTAAATTTCTAAATTTCTAACATGACCAGCCTAAAACATCCAATGTGCCTACACCATGGAAAAAATATGAACCATAGTAAAATAATACACTCGTTATCTAGTTATGGCCTAAACCATAGTAAATTTAGTATGGCCAAACCATAGCAACTATTTAATGTGACCAAGTCTTGGTAAAATTGCTGTCATAACCACGAAAAAATATATTTCCTTCTGTCATAACCACGAAAAAAAATATATTTCCTTCTGTCATAACCACGAAAAAAATATATTTCCTTCTGTCATAACCACGAAAAAAAATTTCTAACCAAGCCATAGAAAATTGGAGCAAAATTTATCATAGTAAATTTTGACATTTTGATGTGGCCGTGGTAACTTTGTAACTTGACTAGAAATTAAATATGAAGAAAACAAGGTAAAGCATGTGACCAAGTCATGGAAAATTTGAACACGACCAAATCATAGTAAAAATATAGAGCATGTGACCAAGTCATGGTAATTTTAAACATGACCAAATCATGGTAAAAATATAAAGCATGTGACCAAGTCATGGAAAATTTGAACACGACCAAATCATGGTAAAAATATAGAGCATGTGACCAAGTCATGGAAAAATTTGAACACGACCAAATCATAGTAGGTGTATTACAACATGTGACCAAGTCATGGAAAATTTAAACATAACCGAAAGCCACCAGCCAAACATGGCTGGCCACCGGGGGTGCGAGGCGCGGAGAGCGAGTCCTGGAGGAAAATTTAAACATAACCGAAAGCCACCAGCCAAACATAACCGAAAGCCACCAGCCAAACACGCTGCATTGGGACTTAGCCGATTAGGTGAGCCCGCACTTTGCCACACGACCGTGCATCACACTTGCCCGATAACTTGTAGCGTTGG